>LBNU01006093.1:137545-156165 GCA_014162995.1 Artemisia annua | reverse complement strand
ACATGAACGTTGTACTAAGACATACCATAGTTACCTAGGTCGCGTGTCGGAGCGGTTGCACTATTTACTTATCGATTAGCGGATTGCTATCTTTTAAGGTGAGTTTATAGCCCCATTTTCTTATAAGTACTGTTTTATAAACCTTGGGGTGAGAAACATGCAAAATTGTTTTCATGGACCAAAACTGAACTTATTTATTGTCATGATTTAACTTTTTCTTTGACAAAAAAATTAAGGTGCGGAACTCCAAAAATGCATGACGTACTCTTCTTATTTTTTTAATAGATTAAAAAAGTATAAAATTTCAAGGTGAGAAATCCGAATTCATGTCTACAAAAGCTTGGAGATTTAAAAATTTACTGCAATCCGAATTCATGTATGTTACATTCTGTATGTTTTTGTCTGTTGGGATAAAATCCGACGAAATTAAAGTGCAAAAAATCACTATAAATATCAATCGTTATTGTATGTTTGGCGAAAATAACGGTAGCAAGAAGCAGTAACAGTAAGCACCGTAGCGGTTGTTTTGATAAAGTGTTTGGTATTGTATAGTAATAATTAGTGAGTGAAAACGCTGGTTGCTTGTAAATGCTACAAAAAGTAGTATTTTGATTTGGAGCATTTAGAAAAAGTAAGAATGCTAGTTGGTTGTTTTCAAACAAGCATTTTGTGCAAAATGCTAACCGATAATCGCTAGTTGCTTCAAAACGCTCATAAACGCTTGCTACCAAACAAATCTCTTTTATACTTACACTCGCTATCCAAACTTTCTCCATTTTACGTACAACACGCATATGATCATGCATAGTACATGAATAATACATATTACATGAGTCATATATATATTACATTACCTCTACAAGGTTAGGGATGACGACGAACATTACACTATACTAAATCCTTAGGGCTTTAGCCTCGGAACCACTTTCTAACCGGTTCTTTTATGTTTGTAGCACTCTTCCAGTTTAGGGATGACAACGAACGGTATCATAAGAGTCATCAAGACCAAAACCGGCAGAATTATGCTCCAACGCTGTATGTTTTTAACATCTTACAAAGTTTATGGGATAAAAGGGAACCGAATACTCCTAGCTAACAAGTGGGCCCATTTTTAACGATATTAATATGAAGATTATGAGTACTTCACTATTTTGTTGCATGTAGGCCAGTAAATGGTACGTGTAAGTTAGGCCCATTGTAGTAATGATATTGGACAGTAGATTGTATTGTAGGCCCAGTTTAGTTATTAAAGCAATAACTTTAGTCAAATCTGCCAAAAATGTATGTACGGTAAAAAATTCTGTTGTATAAAATAACGGAATTGATTTGCACATTCATGTTTTTGATTGACACACTCAAATTTATGCATTAAACGGTTGTCCATTGTCTACACTCTACAGTTTGCTTTATCTGCTTGGACATTTGAGTGTGCAAATCAAAATAAAGAGTGTGCAAATCAAAATAAAAAGTGTGCAAATCACCTCCTATAAAATAATACTCATATGACCATCTAAATTAATTAAGGGTGCGTTTGGTATACATTTATCGGAATCAAACAATAACTTTGATAGTGATATCAATTGTTTGGTGACATATGTAGCTATCAAACAATGATAGCATACCCATAGATCCATACCATTGGGGTGAGGTGACTTTTAATGCTCCGGTGGTTTTTTTTTTTTTTTTTTTTTTTTTTTTTTTTTTTTTTATATCTTCTTCATACATTTTTTTCACTTATAGGAGCACTTAAATGGACCCCACTAATGTGATACCGATACCTAAAATTTTATACCAAACATCAATAATGAAATTAATATTACCAATCCCATACACCCCTTTAATCATAACCATACCTTTAGTGATTCCGGATTACATACCAAACGCACCCTAATTAAAAGAGTTACTACCTTCGTCCCATATTAATTGTACAGTTTGACTTTTTGTAGTTTTTTTTCTTCAACTTTGACCTTAAATTTTGTTTGTGTTATATAATATTTGATGAAAATTATATGAATTAAAATACATTTAAAACACAATCCGTCCATATATTTGGCATCAAGTATTATATAACACAAACAAAAAAATCTAATGTCAAAATTGAAAAAGAAAGACTACAAAAAATCAAACTTGACAATTAATATGAGATGGAGGGAGTATTAATTAATATATATTAGTGTATTGGGTAGGGATCCAGTGAGAAGAAAACTTATAATGAGAAGGATGAGAAATAACTATAACCACATATTGGAGATGCGTCGACATGAATTAGATGCATCTCTATTCATTTAGATGCATCCTAATTAGTTTTGAAAGTGATTTTGAAGTGAAAACGATGCAAAATGGTACTTGCAACAAATTTGACCCGCATAAGACGAAAAATACATAGTATTTGCCTAACTTGCTAAACTGCATCTAATATATGTATAATGCATATAATTTTTAGCTAGAAAATATATTAGGGTGCATCTAAAAGATTAAGTATGCATCTTATTCAAGTCGATGCATCTCTAATGTGTGGTTATATTTATTTCTCATCCTTCTCATTTTAAGATTTCTTCTCATTTGATCCAAAGTCTTAGTGTATTTATAAATTAATTTATTGAGACTTGCAAAAGATATTATTTTAGAAAGTTTATTAATTTATCAAGTTTTCACTTTACGAAACATTTGTTACATGTATTTACGTAATAAACGTTTAAAACCGGTGTAAAGAATAAATTTATTACTACTTAGAAAACCTTTCCCTAGCCTTAACTGGTTAATTTTCCGAGTAATACCACCTTAAAAGAGCGCACAACGTAATTAGATGCGTATATGAGTCAACATCTAAAAAGAGTGCACGGGGTATAGGTTTCCTCGCCGATTAAAATCTTTTAGAGTATGCTAGATGTAACTAAAACCGCATCTTGCCGAAAAATAACAAAGACCATAAAATCCGTTGGTAATACGCTGAAGACTAAAGACTTGTTATAGAAATATAAAATTTCAAGTTATATAACCACGCAATTAAATTAGTTTTACTACTGATAGATATTGTGATTGTTGTTTACGACTTCTATAGATATCGTAAATACAAATACATAATTATTTCATGAGGAATTATATGTTTCATGAATGACAATCAACTTGTCCAGGTTTTAATGTTATATATAAGGGTATGTTCGATTAAATAGATTAGAGCTGGAGCTGAGGCTTGAGCTAATCTGGGGCTATGGTTGCAACTTATATTATAAGCCGAAAGTTGAAGCTTACATTTTTACAACTTTGTTTGGCAAATTAAACGAGGTGAAGCTTATTAATGTAAAATCGAATAAAAATATATCAAATTAAATTCATATATATTTTCCGCTATGGTATGATAATCCGTTATATTTTGAAGTATATTTAAGCAATTTTAATAACTATATGCCCCAATAATCCTTTTTTAATGGGTTTAAGTTGTATATAGAAGCCATAAAAGCTTATGGCTTATAAAAGCTTATAGCTATAAGCACCAATAAACCCATTGAAAGAGGCTTTTGGCTTATAAAAATTTCTATAAATCTGTTGACAAATGAAACTTATTTTATAAGCTAAGCTAAGCTTATTTAAAAAGCTTAAGTCCCTATAAACCTTTATATGTCTTGCGCCAAACTGCCAAACACACCAGTAATCCCGCGTCTATATTATGATAAAATGAATAGTGATTTGATTTTAATGCATGTTGTCATGTGCATTTTTTGTAATTTAAAATGAAATTATCTGCTGAACCTTTCGCAATACCGGTGCCACTTTTTATGATCTTATCGACTATACGTAAAGAGAAATTGTTTTTACTTAAAACTTAAAATCTTAAAAGTCAGTAATGTCTTATATTCAAAATATCCCTTTAATCATAATGTGTTAATCTTAATAGTTTTAAATTTCAATTTTTTCGTTTAATATCCTCTAAAAAATAGTTGACTTATGTTTAAAAAAAAAGTTGACTTATGTTTTTTAAAAAATTGTTGTATGTTAACCATACACGATTGTAAAAAAGTTGCTTTCATTACTAAATTTTATACGTTTATGTAATAATATTATTCTTTTAGTTGAATTATCGTATATTACACGAAACACTTAATTAACATATAAAGACTATAATTATCTGTCGTTATAGAATTCAGTCGCTATGCACGGTTTCGGCTAGTTTTTTAATGAGTCTATATGCAAATTTTTAATTTCATTTTTTAACAAACTTCAGATAAAGTTGTCACTAACAATATCCATCTTCTGTCAAAAATCTTTTGCAAAATGACCAAACCTTAAAAACATGAAGTGATGTCTAACAACCACATTAAAAATAGAATGAACAATGTTATATCGTTATGTCTAGTCGGATATATAAGTGTTTTGTTTAACTCGACACCAACTACCTCATCACCTTCAACTTTTTCAAAATTAAATATTATGATAATGAGTAAAATTAATGCTTAGTTAAATGTAATTCGATAGATAAATGCTTGATATATGGATTGAATTTCATACTTATTTTGACAAAGTGACCCCACTCTTGCAATATTGAGTATCGTTCTCGTCACTAAGTTCAATTTTTACCCTTTCACTAATGGTAATAGTTACTATACTATTTTCTACATCAAATGTCGAAAAAAATGTAAACTGCCCCCCCTAAAATGAATACCTTACACTAGGGTCTTTCAAACAAAAATGTTTAAATTCCATCGTCACGGTATATAATCAATGCTTGATGAAAGTATTTAACTAAAAGTTTCTAAAGTTTTGTTTATACTACCATCTTCAATCCAACCGTTACATTTCGCCCTCAATATACAGCGGCTTCAACATTAAGTCACAATGTTACCAAGTAGATCGCTTCCAAGCGTCCTATAAAGGGAAGTGATATGTATATATACACTTTTACTTTGCACACATAATTTTGCTTATCCTCACACATCAATTTGCTTGACCTCACACATAAATTTTATGTGTGCAAAGTAAAAATATATGTGTACATATGATCTCCCTCCTATAAAAGATCGGTGGATTCAACAACAATGAAAACTTGGCCTCTTTTTTTTTAATGCATGATCAATGTAATCAAATGACGATCTTAATGGTTTTCTAGAATTTATTACAAGTTACAATAGAATAACACAAGTTAATGCTAATAATGTATAGCATGTAATAGTTATTAACTTGATTGAACCAAGTCCATAGATTATCTTCACATTCACAATGTCATATAAATATAATCTTTTTTTTCTGGTTGGAAATAATATGCGTTTATTTATTGTCTCATCAATGCTATACATTAAATGCTACTATTTTCTTATCATCAATGTTTTCTATTTTGTCTTTATTAAACGACTTTAGGTCTTCGACTTTATATACGTAATTGATAACAATTCAGAGATTTTTATTTTTATTATTATTATTTTTTTTATTTTTTTTCTTTCTAAAAAACTTGTATTACTACAAAGAAAAAGTTACAATGAAAGTAAGGTTATATTTTGGTTTTCTTTTCTAAAAAAAGTAACATTTTGAAAAGTGATGTCCCCTCTGTCTCGATTTAATTGTTCACAAACAAAAATTTTACAATTTATAATATATGTAATAAATATAAAGTTGACTTAATGAATTGTCAATTTTACTCATGTATTTACTACATTAATTAAATGCAGACGGTATGATATCAAAAATATTTAGCTTTAAAATAGGTAAAGTGATAAATTAAAACTTTTATTTTTTGAAAGTTCACAGTTTTTTTTTTGACACAAACTAAAATAGTAAATTAAACACTTAAAATTAGACAAACACGGTAGATCTACAGTTTTGCACAAAATGTTCATATAAAACGGTACGATTTAGGCATCAAATTAATCACATTTTTAGACTTCAAATCATCATTCTTTTCAAACGGGAAATGATTGTCAGTCTAAAAATGTGATTAATTTGATGCCTAAACGTGTGTGTTAATGTTTTAGTGGTTTACAAAAAATTAAGTCCTTTTTTTCTACATCAATAGGATAATCCAAGTTTAGGCATAAAATTAAGTAGATTTTTAGGCCTAAAAAGAAAAATTAGTTAGACGCTTAAAGACGTGACTAGTTTCATACCTAAATCTATGTGTCGGTGTTTTATTAGTTTATAAAGAAGCGGATCACTTGGTTGCCTACCAACATGATGTTGTAATGCAAGTTTACGCATAAAATCAGACACATCTCTAGGTCTCCTAATTTCTCTTTTGAAAAATTTTATAAACAAATATGGTGGTTGGTTAATGTCTCATCAGTTACATGAATGTCACATCAGTTACATAACGTCCTTCGTCACGTACTACGTTGATGTTACAGTTGATGCCACTTGTTCGCTTGATCTTCAACCGCATAGGGGTCACTTTAGTCCCACTACTGACAGTTAAAAGTTTCGTTTATCTACTTTACACGTGTTTTAATGTGAATACGCTGAATATATGGAATTTTACAAAATCTATCATGAATTTTACGCAAAACTATAGTATGATCTAACGAAATTATTGTTAGTGTGACCAACGTTCCCCCCAATAGTCAACGATCACCATTTATCGTATAAAAACACATAAACCGAAAGTCTTTCGGTCTGCTCGACCTTGTGGCCACACTCATACCCATTTTTCTCGGCTTCATCACTTCCTACAACAATAACCACTCGAGTCTTGACGCCTACTCGACCTTGTGACCACAATTATACCTTTTTTGCTCGGCTTCATCACCTCTTACGGTAATAACCGCTCTTGACGCCGAGCCACATTAGCACCACCACGATCGCGCCCACTCAATCGCACACACACTTACAAAAGCCCCATTACAAAATATCCTGAAATTATAGATGATATACAGACCTAAGTATAAACCTAATTATGGACCTAAAACTATGTTGCATCATCTTGATGGATTGTAAAATAAGTGAGTCCCTGTCTGCAAGCTATCAAAATGATGCCACGTATTTTTATGTCTTAGGTCTATAATTAAGTCCATGTATCATATTATTTCTAAGATTCCCAACAAGAAGACCTTTTCACCTTTTGGTCATCCTATGACCCCCACATTCACTCACTCACTCACTCATTAATAAGTTACCATAGGGAGTATCGTACACTATAACTAGTACCAACCCTCTTCTTCTCCCAGTTCAACAGTCAAATTCATACACTCTCACTCCCACCTAAATCTTAACAAACTTTTTTACACTATTTAACCACCTTCATTCTCTCTCTCTCTAGAAATTAAAAAAACCCACAAAAATTTCTAGTGAGAGAAAGAAAAAACACCATCAAGTTTTTAAGGTTTTAAAACAAAACATGGAACACCAACAACAACATAAAAAGACAAATAATGGCTTCTTGTCAACGGTTGTACGAGGTTTATCACCCTCGAGGACACGTGGCAAGAGCCCATTAAGGTCACGTGTCTCATTGACATCTTTGTTCTCCTCAAAGCCCAGGCACGTGCCGCACGTGATGGGGAGATCCGGGAGCATGACATTGGCGCCACTGATGGAAGGCCCGGATCCTGACGGGTCGGGTGCGGGTGAGGTGAAACGGGTCGGGTCGGGTATAGGGAACTGGGTCAAGGAGCATTTGATGACGTCATCATCGTCTTCATCATTAGTGGGGTGTGGTAGTAGACAGCAGCATGGGAGGTCTGATTTGAGGTTGTTGTTGGGGGTGATGGCGGCCCCACTTGCTCCGGTCAATGGTGATCAACCTTTTTTGCCTCTTCTTTCTATCAAAGATACACCCATTGTAAGTTTTTTACACATTGTCAAAGGGTAGAATTGTCTTTTTGTTTTTGGTTGATTTTGCAGAAATGAAAAAGCAGTAATAAATGTGTTTTTCTTAAACTGTGTGTTTTTTGTTTATGAATAGTAATTTTGGGACGGAGTGAGTAATATAAGATCCAATCTAGCTTTAAAAGAAGGTAACCGAGGGAGGGGTAAATTGAACAACATGATGATTAAGAGGGTGTTTGTTTAAGCTTATTTGTGCGCTTATTTGGTTTCGGTATAATAAGCTTAATTTTCATGTCTTATTTTGTGATTTTTGGCTTATATTAGCTTATTATATCATAGCTGGCATGGTACCCGTGCAAAGCAGGTGATACAAAATATGCAGTTTTTGTCGTATGTTGATCTTTAAGCGTTATGCAATGATAGTCGGTATTTGACGGTTTACCAGTTTGATAGCTCTAAAAAAGTAATTCGTGTTTATATTTCCGTAAAATATAATAATTATATTTATTTGAACTTAGTAAAAATTGAATGTTTATGATAAAATATACAACTATAAATTTGTATTATTGTAATTTTGTAACATTTATTTTACTAATATTTTATTACAAAAATTTAATGTGCATTACAAAAATTTAATGTGTCATTAGTGTACATTATAATGCAATTAGTGTGGTGTGGAATTTAATTATTGAATTACTAAATACATTAAGATGTAAGCTTAAAAAATTAAGACTTCTATTTATAAAGATCTTAAATGCATTATAGATCATAGATTATAGATGAACTTATATAAAGCAACAGTGTCGAAATAAGGCAGAAAGTTAGGGCTTATGAAACATAAGCCGAAACTAAATAAGCTCATAAGCCCACATATAAGCTCTAAACAAATACCTCCTAAAGGGAGTAGGTACAAAGGAATAGGAATTGAACTCATGAAATCTGATTTACGCTGCAGGCCCCTCACCGTGGGGCTATCATTGTAGGGACAATAATAGCTACACATACTTTCACACATGTACTAATAATAACTATGGTAAATTATTAGTAATAACAATGTACCTTTTTCTATCTGTTTGTAATACATGTTTACGTGTAGATGGGAATTAATACATGTAGCACATTGCTATTAATGATAACTATGTGACGGTGAAAGAGGTTTATGTAATTAAGCTTACGAATCTATAAAGGGGATGTTCCGTGGGGTCCACGCACCGCTCTATTTCCTACGGTTGCAATATTAAGTTTTGGAATTATTGTCATTAAGACTTCAAAATAAAGCTTGATTGTTCGAATCTTGTGAGTTAAAAGGAATTCTTGTTTTTTGCTTATTGAAATGGTTGCTTGCAACGAGGGACAATGGTATTGAAAAACTAAAATGAAGAATGATGAATTGGTTTGTGTTTGGGATTTGATTACATTCTATAATTAGTATTTATCTATGTGATATGGTTGGTGGTGATGATATTTTGCTACTTACTAAATTAAATATTGTTTTTTGTGGCTGGCCTTTTTTAAGAAATGTGTTATTTTCATGGCTGCCTGCCTTTTGGAAGTACGGTTCCTTGGTAGTAAAATTTGTCGAGTTCAACTGTTTTTAAGTGTTGCCAACTTGTTTTTTTTTACCGCTTACGTCTTGAAAACCTTTTCAGCAAGGGCTATGTATTATTAAAGCAGACTAACAGAGTTGATTGATAACATAAAAAACTAATATTATTTCTTTCAAATTTGAATTTGAAAAGTAAAATATCTAGAATATCAAAAATAGAAGTTGACTTTTTTGGTATGACAGAATTGTTATTTAATTACTTTAGCATCTAGATTCGGAAGAATCCATATTAGTCCCTCCGAGATTGTTGTTGAATCATAATTTAATATATGTAATTATTTCGCTCTATGTCAATAAATATTGTGAAGTTTCGTTCAAGGTGCAAGAATGTAGTGTTTTGTTTAAGTTAAATTCCAGATTTAGCAACCTAATTTTACTGTTTTACATGTATACGTGTGCATATATGGGGAACAAAATGTTAAATAAAACAAAGGTTTAACTACTTGATTATTTTAACTTAGTGATGTTGACAGCTCATATTGTGCGTGTATAGGAAAGTTCATCTGCTCAGTACATACTGCAGCAATACATCGCTGCATCAGGAGGCCAAAAACTTCAAAACTCGATAAAAAATGCATATGCAATGGGGAAGGTCACAATGGTTGCATCTGAGTTTGAAACTGCATCTCGTGTGGTAAAAAATAAGCATGCTGCAAAAAGTGCTGAGTCTGGTGGATTTGTTCTCTGGCAAATGAATCCTGATATGTGGTATGTGGAGTTATCCGTTGGTGGAAGCAAGGTTCACGCTGGTTGCAATGGGAAGCTAGTTTGGCGACATACTCCTTGGCTTGGAGCTCACCCTGCCAAAGGACCTGTTAGACCTCTTCGTCGTGCCCTTCAGGTAAACGGTTTAAAAGATTGTAAAGCGTAACTTCCTCATTATTCTCTTGCCAAAGTGCCTTTTAATTGCTCTTTAAATTTAAAAAACCTAAAACAATAGGAATAAATTAATAATTTCAGATTAAAGCGTGAAGAGTATAATTGTTGTTATTTGAGACTTGACGGTTAGTCTATGATGAAATCAGGGACCACTTCCATAGATTTAACGACTCAGTAACTAAAAGTGAAAGCTAATAATAAAATCAGGGACCACTTCCATATTACCATATAGACCATTTATCTAATATACTCTTTATTGTTATTAATCTCTATGATCTTGTAATTTACTTATAGTATCTTAACCACACAGGGTCTTGATCCTAGAACGACGGCAAGTCTGTTTGTTGATGCGAAATGCATAGGGGAAAAGAAGATCAATGGCGAGGATTGCTTTATCCTTAAACTAAGTGCTGATCCACAGTCATTGAAGGCTAGAAGTGAAGGTCCAGCTGAGATCATAAGGCATGTGTTGTTTGGGTATTTTAGTCAAAAAACAGGTTTAATAATCCACATGGAGGATTCACATCTGACCCGCATTCAGACTATCGGTGGCGATGCTATTTACTGGGAAACCACTATAAATTCGTTTATGGATGATTATCGGCCTGTTGATGGTATCATGATTGCACACTCGGGTCGTTCTATTGTTACTCTTTTTAGGTTTGGTGAATTGGCAATGAGTCATACCAAGACCCGAATGGAAGAAGCTTGGACTATTGAAGAAGTTGCATTTAACGTACCCGGGCTGTCAAATGAATGTTTTATCCCTCCTGCTGACCTAAAAAAAGATTCGGTGAGTGAAGTTTCTGACCTCCCTCAAGGGGAACGTGCTAAAGCCGTTGCTGCTCATCGTGCAAAAGTTGCGGCTCTTGAGAAACCGGATGAGGGTAATTTAGGTAACATGGCGTGGAAGATGGAAGTATAATAGAAGGGTTGGTGATTATGGAAATTGTTTATATAGGGTGAATGGTAGACTAACACCTTACAAGTTATATTACATGGTAAAGTTAGGTTCGAATAAAGTTGAATTTGGCGTTATTAGCGATCATTTAGGAGTTCAAAAGCTTTGGTGTTTTTTTACCGGTCATTTCAAGTGGAGGTTTGTTTTTAGTTTAGCTTCCATGAATGGAGGAAAGCTTTGAAGTAGAAGACCAACTGATCTACTAAACATATGTACACCGGCTGTCGCAAAGGTTTGCTCTTTGCTGATCTAGTTATTGGTACTTTTTTTTTAAAATGTTATGTTTGATGTCGACATAATTAAAGATGTTTTTTTTTTTGCATCTACCCATCGGCGTGGTAGGTGTTAGAATGAATGAATCGTGACAAAGAACAAGTTGTAATTGCGAAGAAGAATATTTTGTGAATCCTCTTCTATTATTATCATATGCTTGCTGTTTGTTCAGTTTTTCATCTTGTTTGGTGTGGTGTTGATCTGTAAAAGATTCTTCACCATGTGTTTCCACATATAGTCATATGCTCCTACCCTCTCTTTCACTGGCTTTACACTTCAATATTCTAAATATAGTATTTAGTATTTTTCAAATTACTAAATTCTTAAATCTGCTTATCTGTTTTTCACATACTTAACTAGTATCTTAAATCTGGTTTTTGTCTTAATATTTCTTATACTAAATGTTTGTGCAAAAAGGTTTAGTTTGGACCTATCTTCATGTTGCTACTTGCTTGAGTGTTAGGAACATGCTCCCCTAACATGTACAATACAATAATAATGTTACCTGTAATTTGAACTTTTTGACGGTATGAGTGTGTTTTTAACAGACTCGATAACGAGAGAACAAACACACTAGATTTTCAAAAGAGTAAGGATGTCATAGACTAAAGTCTAGAATGCGAGAGCATGTATTAGTATAACTGTATCTAGTATTTATGCCTTGGTGGCTACTATAAGTATCATAGGTAGGACTGTCGGAACCCATGAGGCCATGATGTTCATTTGAAATCGGCTCTATAAACAATACGCCTAATATCCTTTCTGTTAGTAGACAACTTAGGCCGAACAAATCAGCCGATAGATATATACTCACTGATTTCTTCCGTCTTCATCTTTCTCTTTGCGTCATCTTCTTTTATCCCAAAGTGACTGATCACGTATCCATACATGATTCTCATTGTCGGTGTAACATTTTATTCTGGTAGAATCATAAAAATCATAGTACAAAATTGCAGTGGGGTTCAAATGTCATTTCCAAATTATGGAGTTTCTGGTCCAGGGAGCTGCATTTATGTTCAATTTCAATCATTATCATTTTTTATTTGCTGTACACTCTAGTAAAATGTAAATACAGTATGTACAAATATTTTCATACACGCATTACTCTCATCCATTTTCAGTATCTTTTGCATATATGTCTTGAATGATTGATTTTCAATGTTAGTAACACAAGAATCTTACGTTTAGATTTTAATCGTACTGTGTAACACATACAAGTTACTAACCAATACCAAGGTGGCGTAATAAGGTCAGGGGCGGAGCTAGTAGGGTGACTAGTGGGTGCTGAGCCACCCTTAATCATCCCACTTCATACATTAGTTATTAAGACTACAAATTGCTTTTCTACTAGTTTCTTACAATTCAGCCCCCTTACTCTTTAGACATGTTTAAAAAAAATCATAAATGAATATCTTAAACAACGATAGATCACACTATAAATTAATTTTTGAAGTAATATTTATTAGTATGACATTTTACATTAAGCATGAGCAGCCCCCATTAACTGAAAATCCTGGCTCCGGCCCTGTCTAAGGTCACATATTCAAACCCAAGGATGCAAAAATCGCTAGGCACTAGCTAGGCGGCCGAGTACTGTCTAACGATTAACCAGTTAGGTGGGGATTAATCGGATTGGATTATATATATAATTATAAAATTTAAAACTGTATGCCCGATTTAGCTGATTTAGCCGATTTTCTTCCAATTGACCGATTTATGCCTGATTTGGCCGATTTTTATCTGATTAATCGGTATGTTGACCGATTTTTGACCAAACCGGCTAATAAGGCCGGTTAGTGGAAATCTGGGCGGTTAATCCCCGCCTAGCACCTAGAAGCCGATTAATCGGCCTCCTAGGCCTATTTTTGCAACACTGAATCAAACCTCATAAGTCATATATATTACGGTTGGTTAGAGAAAATTCGGATATAGTCATGGGATATCTCGATTAGACACATACTTTTAGTAGAAAAATGCACTCTCTAGATAACATGAACTAAAAACTTTGTTCGTTTTATTTATTGTAACAAATTAACAAATATACTGGCCACTCATGTTTTTCATTAAAAAAAAAAAAAAAAAAAAAAAAAAAAACTTTCATTTTTTATTTTATTATTATTTTTTTATGAAAATAAAATATCTTGCAAACGATGAATCGTTGAGCGACAAAAGATTTTTTTTTTCTTTTTTTTGTCTTTTGTCGCTCAACAAAAAAAAACGTTTGTTTTTTATTTATTATTATTATTATTATTTTTATATATCTTTCAGGAGATTGGCACCTCGATTGTTACACACAAAACCCGTCTTCAAATTGGGTATAATCCTAGATGGAATTGATTGGGTCTAAATGTGTTTGACTAAAATATTTTGGTAATTTGTATAAGTGTAGAAAATAATGCAAGTCTGTTATAGCTCCAATACGGCATATCAGAGAATAGTGTATATGGCGTATTAGTGGAATTATGGAAAGTGGTTTTGGTCTGCCCAACTCCAATACGGCGTGTTGGGGGTTGGGAATACGGTGTGTTGGTATATGTCTGAATATGGTGTATCTAGGATTGTGAATATAGAGTATTGGTAGATTATGGATACGACGCATCCATGGAAATGGATACGACGTATTGGCCTTAAATGAGCAATTATTACTAAGATGCCTTTTCTGCTAAGTCACCATCTATTCTATATACATTAGCTGCTAGATATTTCCATTGATATCTTCTGTGTGTTTATAGGTGACGGGTGTAGAGAGAGAAAAGGGAAAAGAAGATGAGACTTAAGATGGTTTGGGAGAGCTTGAAGGTGGCAATTCAACAGTTGGTCCTTGGAAATGATTTCTATCAAGTAAGTGATGTTAAGAGTTTAATTGGTGAATTAGAAATTAAGGCTCATAAACCATAATTTGGGGAAAATTGGTAAAAGGTGGTTTTAAGCTATTTTTTTTAACGGCACGTTAGTAGTTAGTGATTCGAGCATACAGTGACATCCAATTGGACAATATGCAAGCCTCGAACCTTCGCCTTAGGGGATAAACCCCACTCATGCTTCTATTTATTTTCTCTCCTAAAGGTCCTCGAGCCTGAGACCTCTCCAAAGATACCTCCTCAAAGTTACCCTTGATGGCAATGAGCTAGCCCAGTTGGATGGTTTTAAGCTAATTAAAGAGGTTATAGTAATTATTAGACTAATTATATTGATTTTAAGGTTGGTAAAATTATGAGTTAATTATCATATAATCAATATATGATTATATGATAATTGAAGTGTCAAGAGGTGGGCTAATGGTTGTATAACAATTATATAGTTATTTCTATATTATGTTTGAAGTGTTATGTTTATATGAATTGACCTAGGATGCAAGAGAAGAGGTTGTTGTCGATGATGTTGGTGAAATTATTATTGATACCTTAGCTTGGAATTAAGGTAAGTAACTCGGTTAATATATGTTTAGTATTGATATTTGCATATTATGTGAGTATGAATAAAGGTGTTACGATTGAAAGTGTTTGAATTGAAAAGTTTGATATAGTAGGAGAATTGTTTAGTTAGACGACTCGAGTATTAGCTTATAATTATGGAATTGCTAAGGTATGTTTCGACGTTTTATGTGTTTAAGATTATTACGGTTATGTGATTATAGTATGTGTTAGTTGCTATGGCCTTTGGATCCAAGATTAGAATGGTACAATGTGTTTGAATAGTGCAAAGTGTTCATATTGCATATATGTTGATTGAAGTATTATTCATATCTTAATTTAGTTACTTACTAAGCGTTGTCGCTTACATGTTATAGTTGATGATGTTTTGTAGGTTCTCCCGATGAAGGTAATGCGGGTCTGATAAATAACTCAATTGTCTTTGACAAGTATTTAAAAATAAAATAGCCTAATTCACCTTCTGAAGGTCAATAAGCATTAAGTCTCTGATGATGATCAGAGAGTATGTCACTTCATAACTATCAAAGTAAACCCGATAGTTATTAGAAGTGATATACTCACTGAGAGTTATCAGAGAACATGAATCTCTGATTATTATTCAGAAGATGACTCACTCATAAAGAAATCAGTTCGTGTTGTAAAAAGCTCAAAACACTTGAATGGCTTTAGAGAAGTCAAAGACCAACTGAAGAAGGCAACCTCATAACCTGATGTTGAGTCAAGGAGTAAGTTACAATGAGCTAAAGGAAACACCAGAGTCACTGAGATCTGGCAAATGTCTTTATGACTATGAAGACTTAATTCTGATTACAACCTAAACCTCAGAACGAGAAGGGGGAAACTTACACAAGAAGATAAGCTCAAGTACTTATCGATATACGTGAAACATGCATTGGAACTCTAAGTTGTCAAACCAGGAAGAACCGAAAGTAAGATTCAGACTAGCTTACTAGGCACGTGCCTATCTATAGCAAGTGAAAACTTACTATGCAACCCACATGCAACAACTATTTCCCTTCCTATATAAACTAAGCTCCAAATCTAAGTTAAGCAGGGATTCCTACAAAGAAACTAAGGTCGTAATCTAAGGGAAGTCAAAGACCAACTGAAGAAGGCAACCTCATAACCTGATGCGGAGTCAAGGAGTGAAGTTACAATGAGCTAAAGGCAACACCAGAGTCACTGAGATCTGACAAATGCCTCTATGACTATGAAGACTTAATTCTGATTACAACCTAAACCTCAGAACGAGAAGGGGGAAACTTACACAAGAAGATAAGCTCAAGTACTTATCGATATACGTGAAACATGCATTGGAACTCTAAGTTGTCAAACCAGGAAGAACCGAAAGTAAGATTCAGACTAGCTTACTAGGCACGTGCCTATCTATAGCAAGTGAAAACTTACTATGCAACCCACATGCAACAACTATTTCCCTTCCTATATAAACTAAGGTCCAAATCTAAGTTAAGCAGGGATTCCTACAAAGAAACTAAGGTCGTAATCTAAGGGAAGTCAAAGACCAACTGAAGAAGGCAACCTCATAACCTGATGCGGAGTCAAGGAGTGAAGTTACAATGAGCTAAAGGCAACACCAGAGTTACTGAGATCTGACAAATGCCTCTATGACTATGAAGACTTAATTCTGATTACAACCTAAACCTCAGAACGAGAATGGGGAAACTTACACAAGAAGATAAGCTCAAGTACTTATCGATATATGTGAAACATGCATTGGAACTCTAAGTTGTCAAACAAGGAAGAACCGAAAGTAAGATTTAGACTAGCTTACTAGGCACGTGCCTATCTATAGCAAGTGGAAACTTACTATGCAACCCACATGCAACAACTGTTTCCCCTCCAATATAAACTAAGGTCGTAATCTAAGTTAAGCAGAGATTCCTACAAAGAAAATAATATAAAGTATTATGATTAGAATCCTCCTCTCCTAGGAATAACAAAGCAGCTAGCAGTCTATTGTTGTTTGATCTTGGAGAGTTCATATTTGTCAAAAAACCAGGATAGTTTTCCGTAGGCTAACCTTTGTAAATCTTGTGGATTTATTCATTAACAAAGATTTATAATCGGTGAAAATGACAAGGGAGTTGATGAAATCACGATTTTTCATAATTTAATACTAAAAATACTCTCATTTTAGCTTGAATAAATAACAAAGTTACGGTCTTTATTGCAAATATTACGTTTTTTTGGTTATTTTATTGTTAAGGTATCGTTCGAGATGTTTTGGAGCAAATATGGAGCAAATCGAGTTATTGTTGAAGCTTTAACGAGAAGATTAGAAGATATTAAAGATGGTTAAAAGATTTATTGGAGCTTAATCAAAGATTTATAAAACTTGTGGAAGCTTAAGATTAAGCCCGATGAAATAAGCCCAAGTAAAATGAAGATGGTTGAAATAATTGAAACCCAAGAAGAAGCCCAAGTTCAAGCAATAAAATACACCATTTCAGCCCATGACATCTTTTATATAACAAAGGAATTACATCATTTTGGAGGGTTTTTTTTTTTTTTTTTTTTTTTTTTTTTTTTTTTTTTTTTTTTTTTTTTTTTTTTTTTTTTTTTTTTTTTTTTTTTTTTTTTTTTTTTTTTTTACAAAACAATCTTATGGGAAAAAAATTGGACCAATAAGAGAGCTCGATTTTGACACATAGGTGAAATCAAGCAATATGATTGGTCAATAAAAAGTCAAAATTGAATTGATTTTGGTCAAACTTTAATAAATTTGGTGAAGAATTTAGTTGAAAAAAAAAACACATAAAAATATAGGTGTCAAATTTATGAAAATAAAAACTTAAAAAAAAAGGTAATTAATAAAACTTGGTTGAATTTTAAATATATTATATAGAGTTAAGTGTAAATTATAAGTCTCCATATTTTTTTTAATAACTTTAGATAATAAACAAATAACCCCTATACTTTATTCCCCTAGGGTTTATAAAATAAACTTTGTTTACAATTACATGAGTATTAATATTAGTTTGAGACTTTCATCCATTAAAATTACAAAATTTTGTTTCATCTACTAAATTTTTTTTACTATGTACTTTAAATGAGGACTCATGTTATCATATATTAAAATATAATTTATGCGTACACGTGTTTGAATATTAAATACGGATAAATTATTATTAACGGTAATATAAATATCAAATGGTAAGCATGAGTTACAGTGATATGAAAATAAATATACTCGATTGTACTTAAACAACGACTCATGTAATTATTATTTAAAATTTATATACGGATACCCTGTCATTTGTAAAAAACTTTATACTTTATACCCTTAGAGTTTATAATATGAATTTGTTTACAATTACATGAGTATTAGTATTAGTTTGAGACTTTCATCTATTAAAATTATAAAATTTTGTTTCATCTACTAAATTTTTTATTTACTATGTACGTTAAATAAGGACTCATGTTATCCTATTTAAAAATATAATTTATGCGTACACGGGTTTAAATATTAAATACGGATAAATTATTATTAACGGTAATATAAATATCAAATGGTAAGCATGAGTTACTGTGATATGAAAATAAATATACTCGATTGTACTTAAACAACGACTCATGTAATTATTATTTAAAATTTATATACGGATACCCTGAAAAACATTTGTAAAAAACTTTACGGAGTATATTTTAACTTTATTAACACTTATTATATGCTACTAAACTCGCACATTTTGTACAA
>LBNU01006093.1:67780-128056 GCA_014162995.1 Artemisia annua | reverse complement strand
AACTGTTTAAGTCTTAACATCCATAAGCTTTAGCCTAATCCTCATAATTCTTAGTGTAAACTGCATTAAAAAGGGTGTTTGGTAGAAGCTGTTTCAAATAAATTTAGTGGTCATTAGGCTTAACACTTTGCATAGTCATCCCACTTAGGTCAAATTAGGTCTATATAAATCATAAAATTGCAGTGTTATAACCAAAAAGTCAAAATTACTAAGTTTATAAAATCTGCTCATATAAGGGTTTATCTGTTGAAAATCCTTAGTTGAATTTCATAGCATTAGTGATTAGGTATAGGATTTTAAGGTTTAATCACAGTCATTAGTCATTATTGAGTAGAATTAAGCAATTAAAATCCACTTTAGTCAAATCTAGGCTGCAATAAAAAAGTCAACAGGTGGTGCAAAACTAGTTCTTAGGACTGTTTTTCTTGAGGATATTTAGTGGATCATAGGTTGTCACTTAGGCTAAATTTTATTTTTGGGGTTAGTTTATATACTAAACATCACACATAATCAATACCAAGCAAATCTAACAACAATTAATAGGCTAAATTGAATCTGCAAACCTGTCCCATTCCTGTTCTTCATCTACATCAGTTGCAACAGTACTCTTTTCTAGGGATTAATTAGGTGTCAATTAGTGTTAGAAAATTAGGGCTTTTAGTTTTTTAAGGTTCTCTGGTAGGATATCTAGCTTTTGCCCCCATTAGGTTTTACAAAATTGCTTAATTAGTGCTTATAAAGTAGCTAGGAAGTAGGTACATTGGACTGTGTTTGGTGTTAACTGTTGAAGTGCTTATTGGCTTAATTTGTGTGCTTTTCTGTGTTGTTTGTGCTCATAACTGCTTATTTAAGTATTCCTTAGGTCCAGTTAAGATTTGGTCTTAATTGCTTGAGTTTTGCTTATTTCTTGCTTATTCCAAAACTGCTTATTGATCCATACTGCTTATTCAGACCTCAAAATCTGTTTTTCTTATTTTTCCTAGTTTCCTTAGTTTATTTTAGATTTTCCATAAAAAATTTAGAATTTTCTAAGTTCATTTGCTATTTATTTTAATTAATTTTAGTTTTAATCACTTTTTAATAGTTTTTAATTAATAAAAATTAAATAAAAATAAAAAAAAAAATAGTTTTTCAGTTTTAAAATTACTTTTTAGTTATTTTATAATTGTAGAAAAATAAATTTTAATTTTCACCTTATTTTTCTATTTTTAGTATTTTTAATAATTAGTTAATATTTAATAATTAGTTTTTAGTTTAAAATAAATATATAAAAAACCAAAAAAATATTTTCTAGATTTTAATTTACTTTTAGGATATTTTTAAACTTTCAAATTTAGTTTTCTATTTTTCCTAGTTAACTTTTGAATTTAGTTCACGTTTTATTAAAAGTAATTTTTAAGTAAAATAAATTAATAAAAAGTAAAAGTAAAGGATTTTAAAGAGAAAAGTAAGTTTTAATTTACGTTTTTCCCCTAGGTATTTTAGAATTTTACTTTTAAGAAGTAAGTTTTCCCTAGTTAACTTAGTTTTTCCCGAGATTAGCTCGGGAATTTAGGATTCTATCCCGTTTCGCGTTTAGGTTTTAATTTCCGTGTTTTACGTGCTTTTTCGTGCTTTTCCGTGTTTATTTGTTTTTTCGTGCTTATTTGTAAAAATTTAGGGTTCCCTTAGCCTGCACGACACGATTCATTTCTTGAATCACGAACACGAACCAACGAACCAAGTCTTAGCCTTCGTTGGGATTTCGACCCGGGGATACATATTTACCGGTGCTATCCTCGGACTATACATATATTTGGTTGCTAGTCACCAGTATGTATTAGGAGCTTAGTAGTAGAATACCGAGCTCAATAAGAATATTACACTCGATGGTCTTTTAAATGGTTTAATTGTGATATTGGTTAGAGTTTATGTCCACCAATTCGAATTATTTATAACGTAGTCAAAAGGGTTTGTTATAAGCAATTTAGGCGATTTTTGAAAAATTGCGTTGCCTGTTACTAATAACACCAAATTAATTTGACAATCTATAATCTAAGAAAACGACCCATTTGTTGTTTTTCTGGTCAAGAATTGCAACTTGCATTTATGTTTTCATTGATTATTACATCTATATATATACGAAGGATAATAAGTAATCACAACTACACATTCTAGATACATCTACAAAAATGGATACATATTTATTTAAATTTTTCCCTCNAGGTGCCGTTTGTTTTGAACCTTTTGTAATTAAGGTATGCAATTATAGAAAAACTAATTGTTTGGAGTGTGGGGTTGGGATATAGCACACTATACAATACCCTTAGACAAGGGTGTCTACAAAAGTAATATAGCTTGGTGACTTTTGCTTAAATTCAACATTGGAAAATGTGCAAGTACAAGTCACAGTGATTGTTTTTTATATTAAATTGTTTTTTCATTGTTTGCTAGTGGGCTTTCAATTGTTTATTTTAAATTTTAATATAAAAAATAATCATAATCCACTATTCTAATTTTTATTTCAATATATATACAAAACAAACAAACAACATTAATGCTATCATTCAAATTTAATTTCTTTCAATCCATATCAAATCCGATACCCATTGTGATTCCTAACAATAAACCAAACGGCCCCTTAGTTTTCTTTTGATTCCAGTCATAGCTAAAACGGATTTTTTATTTTTTTATTATTATTATTTTTTTTTTATTTTTTTTATTGTATGTTTTTTTGTATGTGTAGTGGTAAAATAGTGCCTTGTTTTAGTTGTATTGGTTTATGTGGGCCGTATAAATATAAACTGGTATATTGGACGAATAAGTTTTGGGCTTTTCAGTGAATAAGTGAAAAATACAACTAAATGAAAAATATTTTTTTACTAAGCGAGCAATATTTTATTGCTGAAAAATCAGTTTTTTATTACTTTTCGCTCGAGACTTCCTCATATATATATATATATATATATATATATATATATATATATATATATATATATATATATATATATATATATACATACATATACTAGCTTATAGACCCGTTGACACCGGATTATTTTTTAAAGAAATATAGATTATGAGATGATAAGAAAAGTAATAACGTAAACATGTTCCATATAAATTATGCAAGAAAGAATAAGACAATGCGTCAATTATCCGATAAGCAATTTAGTTTGTTACAATTATACTAACAAACGTCTAAGCATTGGCGATTGTAAAATTGCTTGTCTCGAACATAAAATGATTAGTGTGAGCGCCTATCGATTCAAAACCCAATCCATGCCGTGATGATAGGACTTCAAGTACTTCTCTATACGTCATAAACAGAATTGCAGGAAATTTTAAACAAATTGTTTAGTAGGTAGTTGCGTGCACAAATAAAGTAAAAAACAACAACAAACATAAATAGGTATCGTATTTTCATTAAAGGAAGCAATCTGGTTTTTAACTATAAAAATAATAAATGTTGATCTATCGCCTTTTCCACCTTTAGAAAGGAAAAATAACAATATGGTTTATGAAGCTTTGGCTCACCATCTTCCATTACGCCACTTTTCCTTGCAATTGCTTTCCTTTTTTATGTATGTGTGAAATTCAGGATATCCATAGTTTCATGGTAACATGTAAAGAACCAAAATTATGCAAAATGGTTATAATGGTTGTACGTTAAACTGGGTGTAGTGGTGACTGCGATCATCACAACCAACTAAACGCCACTTCACATTTCACTCCACCACCAACTACAATTAGTCTATTTTTAACATATCGTTCCTTGTGATCTAATACAATATTATGTTGTGACTGGTATTCAAAAACAACTTTTTATTACGTAGTATGAGTTTAACGTTGAAACTACTTTTACGGGTGATAAATAGCTTGAATGCTATGTTGGTTCACAACATGCTACATTTCGAGTTTATCACAACATGAACGGGTCAAAAGAGGCGCTAAAATTTTCATGTATATAACCTCAAATTGTTTGTAGCATTATTATTCAAATAACTAAAACTTTTAATTATTTGGACACAATAATAAAGACTTGAGCACCCTATCTATTTCGATATTTTATTTATACGTTTTTTTTACATAAATGACAACAAACTCTCTAAAGAAGGACACCAAATATATATCATATTTTTACATAAAGACTTCAGCACCCTATCTATTTCGATATTTTACATTACCTTCCAAACAGCTCTATATTTCACCTTGTATAGAAGCAAAGATATAAAAAGAATTCACGCCTTGGTTATAGTTTTTACCTGCGGCTATAAACTTGAATTCATTAATGCTTCCTTGCTTTCTCGCCTTTCTTTTTGTCCCGGTAAGTCCTCCTCCAGCAGCTGTATCAATTTAAATGTTAGTCATCACATGCCAAAGAGCCAAACATATGAACCAAGAACATATGTGTCATGTACAGTGTGACATAAGTCTTCATATGCCAAACATGTGAAGCAAGAACTTATATGCCGTGTAGAGTGTAACATCTTTTGATTAAACTTCTTACATGATAAAGATCAACAATTGCTACAAATTCAAATAGTCTCCTATAGACTGACAAATGCTACAAATTCGTTCACGATAAAGATCAACAATTGCAATATTAAACTAATATTTGGCACTCCATTGGGATGCATAACTACCAAAAAAAAGATTATAGAGATATATGAATCTATGTGAAATGGATAAACACCAAGTTTCTACCTTAAAATATAAAGAATTAAAGAGACCACAATGGTTTGTATAGTTGTGACAATAGCGATGAGTGAGTCAAGTCATTTAACCTAAAGATGACTTACCAAAATCAGTCTCTAAATGCTTAAATTAATCCTAACCAAAGAATCGTAAAGGAAATAACACCCATTGCCCATCGAGTCACAAACATAGACCGAATAATATCACCTTTAAGCATATGTAATAAAAGTTCCTAAACGCTTTGTATTGCATGTGGCGCCCAAAATTATTAATTGAACAGGTTGTAAGTTGAAAGTTTCCTAAACGCTATTTGTATTGCATGTGGCGCCCAAAATTGTTATATCCAAAAATTTAGTAGATCATTCTACTATCTCATCATCTTTTAATGAAAATTAGAAATCATTTTTCGATTCTATTGAGGGTGAGATCTTGGCCCATGGCTGCAAGGCCTGCAAGACCGATCCTTAATTTTACCATTTCCTTTTTCCTGTTATCAGATCATCAATAACTCATAGACAACATGAAAAAGGACAACAATCATAAATAATACTTATTTCCTTAATCAAATTAACACTACATATGAAAGTCACTTATAGTATTGTCACATGTAGTATTAAATATAACTATATAATGTGAGTGACGAATTGACACCTTTTACAAAAAATAGACGATAACTCACGTTAGAAATACTCGAGCAACTGGAAGCCGTAATTCTTTTATAAGCTTACGCACTCCATTTTTCATCCTTTTCATTCCCTTTTGATTTCAACCAACCGACTATTTTCATGCGAAAATGTAGGTTCATAATCCGATAAGCCAGAATCTTCAAAGTCCCTCTCCCCCCTTTACCCGGGTCCGTACCAATCACTTGTTGAACCGATGGTGACGGTAATACATCTATAGAAACCGCTGTCCCTACATTGTAAATATCATGATGCTAACCTTTCATTTACACATCAGTTGCCCTTGCAACAGTTGACTGCTTCCGACCATTTTCTGTTTTAAAGAAACTTGGTCTTTGACATCCATAACCACTTCCACCTGGATACAAACAACAAATCATATGTAGAGGTCAATTTGGGTTTGGAAAATTGATATGACTGGGTACAATTTTTTCCCAGACTTCTGACTTTCTAATAGATAATCAATGTGTCAAATATGACTACCGAAATTATGTTATTTTGATAAAAATCTACTTTACTAAATACAATTATTCAAAAGGTTTTATGCAATTTAAATACAGTCTGGGTGACTTTTGACCTATTTCCTTTGAAGCCATTTTTCAAATTTATCTGTATGACCAATGACAGATAAATTGTAACCTAAATCAACCCATTCGTAAGTAAATGGGCCGAACTTATCACATCTAATAAAATGGAAGCTACAAAAGATATATTGGAAAGTTATAACTAGAAACATGATACATGCTCTACAAAATTTTCAAGAAAAGATTGTGCACTTATAAACCGTGTGATGAAAGTGTTTATTGAGTCTATAAAGATACCAACTCAGAAAATCCAGCCCCTTTTATCCATGCATTTTGAAAGTGATAATCCATGATCGTATGCTTAAAAGCCACAACAAAATCTTAAAGAAGCAAATGATGACACAAATTTACCTTGAACATGATCGGAGTGCTGAGTAATGTGTCCTTCATAAAGTCTGCAACTGACCCATTTTGACCTGTACTAAAAACATCCCCTTTTGACCCGTACTAAAAGAAACTTTTGACACGTTACCCAATCCGCCATGCAGTTTGCCGCAGTACAGCCATTTGCTTAGTAATATCATTCTTAGGCATAGAAACAGTTTCAGGTGCTGCGTAATAATAGACTAATCAAAAAATTTATTTCTGGAACGGGTCATACTGGGTAGCTATGGTAACGGGTCTAAATGGGTACTTTTCTGGTAAGTTTTAACACGGAATGGGTCGTTTTGGGTTTATCAAAAAATATTATTGCTCGACTCGTGCATATCATGTCCCAATAGATTACTATACAGAAAATATAAGACAATGACAATATAAATTGCCTCCAATGTTTTTTATCATATGTCAGTGGGCATAAGTGTTCTATAAGAAAGTATTTAACAATATCTTTTAAACAACCAACACTCTTTTTAAAGGAACTAAAAAGGAGTTCATGTTTTACTTCTTAATATAGAAACAATATGTCCAATAAGTTGATAAACCCATTGTGGTTTGATTCTTGGTCAACTGTTAACATTAATTTACGTTACAATGATAAGCCGATAATGAAGTCGAGTCAAATTGGTGTATAAAAACATTAATACGATATAAAAATCATGAGATCCAAAAATATTACCTTTGATTTTTCGTCAAGTAGTCCACGTTTGATCTTGTAGCACATGCCTTTGACAACTCCTTTTTCTTCAATAAGAGATGTAATTGTTCCTTATTCGAGCTTACACTGAAACTACATGAAATAGTTGGCTTAGGAACTGAATAATAAAGTGTTAATCAAGTGCAAAATGTTAGTTCACTACATGCCATTAATTTCATAAAGTTAAGCTGCAGGTTAGCAACAATACGAAATTTGGGCCGAACTTTTGCAAGGCCGTTGTTTTGTGGTTAGTAAAAGCAATATATACATGGTAAACTCATAATAAAAAATACGGATACGATAAAGGTTATATCTTTACATCAGTTATGATGATCCTCATAATAACTAATGATATTGGGTTTAAAATAATCAGTAACATGACCATCCAATAGGACACTTTCAGAAAACCGAAAAATAAAATTTACTCAGGATGTGCAAATGTGGGCCCGTCGCATCAACTCCACCAAGCACCAAAGCGGCAGACGCATGACCTTGGTAGCTGTTGATGAGACGAAAAGTGTTACGCTTTTAAGGGGTCATTTAAGCCTTAATTCGTATAAATGTGATCAAATATTGCCCTAAATCGTTCCTTTTGTCATTTTAGGTACTTTTGAGAGGAATTCTAGAAAACATGCATATTTGGACATTTTTGGAGCATAAAAGTGAAGAAAACGACAAAGTCTCAAAAGAAGCTGGAATTACTACCTGAAGGCGTCAGAGTCACAAGGTGACGCCGTCAGCAAGCATTGACAAAAGAGTGAAAACCAATTTTCAAATGACGCGCCAGAAAGAATTTGGAACTTTACACCTGACGCCGTCAGGTGTTATTGGTGGTAGGCCGTCAGGTTATGTTTTAAAGAGTGACGGCCCAGAAGGCAACAAAGGGTGACGGCGTCAGAAGTGGATCTAGGCCATCCGAGAAACCTTATGGCGGCGGGCTGACGGCGTCAGACCCTATAACCTGACGCCGTCAGAGTGTAAAAGTCTATATATAGTTTTCTATTTTTCATTCATTAGTGTGGAACTTTGTGGAGAACTTTTGGCACCAAACCCTAGACGAATTTTCTGTACTTTTTAGGGTTTCCAACCCTTGGAACCCTCATGCTTAATTAAAGATAAGTCTTCACTTTAATTCAATCAATATGTCTATGTGTTGGTTGATTATCTCTTTTGCTTGTCTTTTAATTAACATGTGTAGCTAAATTCTCTTGTGTTTGCTTAGATCTAATGAAACCTAACTATTAATTATTGGTTAATTGATGTGTTGTTGTTTGTTGGGATGATTGTTCCATCAATGTTAGGCTCAAGAAAACTGGCCAACCTCCTTTATGGTAACGTGCTTGAACGTCTTGGGAAACATGTAGCCAAGGCATACTAGGCTATTAAGGTAGTATTTAACGCATGAGCCACTGTTTACAATCCCTATGGTTGTGCCGTGCATGGCATAGGAGGAGATAAGAGCTCATAGAATTGGAGAGATATGTATGCCACTCCATGAGTTATTAGGAATACACCCTTCATCCACACAAGTAACATACATATCAATTAACCGGTAAAAGATAGTTAGGGAGTAATGAAGTCTAAGTAAACACAACTTTTCTCCATATAGTTTTCACAACCAAATAGTTTAGTTATTTTATTTTATTTGCAATTGTAGTAATTTTGGGTTAGTTGACTAGCAACTAATTCCGCCCACTCCTTCAAAACCGAGATTTTACTTGCTTTCCTAAAAATATAAAAATACAAAAAGAATCTTCCTTCACCCTTAGACCTATTAGAGTAGTTTTTCTGTCCTAACGAACACTATTCCCTGTGAGAGAACGATCAATCCCCCGTACTTACCACTATCCTATACTACATCGGTCAGGTACACTGCCTGGTGGGGTTGTAAGCCTCTTGAGATCCCTTGAGAGGTAAAACCTGTTGTAAGGTCACAAAACCACGCATCAGCTATGTAGCAAATTAAAAGCAAAGTCACATGCACCACAAATACTAAGATGGTGCAGTATTGTTAATGTATCCAAAACACCATAAAAGCAAACTCACCGGAATAGAATGGACTTTAATAATGTAAGAGCCGTTACAACCCTTGATTCACGTCCAGTGTGATATATCTGTGAAGCTTCAGCTGAGAGTTAATGTTGTCTATCACAAAGAAAAATTATCACATAATAACTACACATACATATATGACCAAACCATAAAAGAATTGATATAGTATGGCATATGTATGACCAAAAAGAGTACCTGTAATATCCTCTGTATCAGCTGCAGATCCATCTCCAGCTAATGTTGTCTATCACAAAGAAAAATTATTACATAATAACTACATATACATATAGGGCCAAACCATAAAAGAAGTGATATAGTATGGCATATGTATGACCAAAGAGAGTACCTGTAATGAATCTTTTCACAAATGAGCAAGTTGGGGAGCAGATCTCGTCGTGTAAATGGTTTTTGAACCCGTGGCAGGAACCTCAACCTGATATAAACCGATCTCATTAATACATCAAGATAAAAAGAAAGGTCCTCCTAAATCCTAACAAAATGTATGCAATGCATAACAGATTCGCAACGTTACCTTTAGAATAATAAGGATTAAGGAGTTCACCCTGACACTCCAAAAGCACAGCCACTGATTCCAAGACCATCGAGAAGAACAATGAAACATGAGTGTCGATAGTACTATGCTGCAAATGCAAGTCCCACACATAAAATCACACAACATAAATGCAAATATAACTTTTGGGCATACCGTTAGTCACCCATACATGGGTTTGGTCTCCAAATCACTTCCTTATTCCATTCTTTTGTTGTCCTGCTATAGAATTGAATACAAATATTATTAGAATATGTCTTGGGGTCCCATTAGGGTCATTCTCTATATAGAAATATACATGTGGATAAGTTTTGATTGTTGGCACTTGAGAGTCGGTCTCACCATTGGCACTTGAGATATACCATTATCCTTGGTAGTTGGTACCATTCAAATCTTTACAAAACAATGTCCAGTGATTTTCAGTAGTGATTGTTAATTCATCTACCTGAGAAATCATCAAACATAATAAAGCAACTTTACTGTCACATACATACAAATTAACTTGATATTTATATCTTGTAGAACATGATCACACTAAAGATTATGCAACAACACAGTCATTCAATTTATATATGCAACAACATTATAATGAACTGAAATTATTCTTAAAAAACAGTGGAATAATAAATGGGTTGTTAAAATAAACTTCATTAATTAATAAACTTCATCTTTTTACTAATTTACATCACAAAACTATTCATAACAAGACCATAACACCAGTTCATGATACCATTCCCTCATCTCATCTCACCCTGACAAAGGCAGAACAAGCGGTGAAGCTTAAGTACCTCGGGTCGTAGTCCCAACGAGGGTTGAACTGATCTTAGTCGTTCAAAACCGTGAGTTATGTGATGTGAATGGGTTTAAAGATATGTTTTGGGTTTGTTTACGCTACTAAACTTTATTTAAAACTTTAAGAAAAGTAAAACGTGAGTAAAGAAATTAAAATGAACAAGAAAAGAAAACTAAACGTAAAGAGAATAAAGAATGAATTAAAATAAATAAAGGTAAGTAAATAAAAAAATGAAGAATAAATAATAGTGTAAAAATGTTTTGTGGTTTAAATTAAATGATAAAGAAAATGAGTAAGTTTAAAAGAAAATTAAAAATAGTACAAAGAAAGTAGACAATGTTAAAAGAAATAAAGCAAATTCGGCTGAGGATTCGTTTAGGTAAGAAACCGAACGAAACTCCACTCGAAGGAAACGATGGACGAAAACAAAAGCCTAGCTCGCTTGTAAAAGAAAGTAAGATAAGGAAAGACTAGAACAAGAACACGACTCAAAGACTTGACAAAAACATTAAAGCCAGACAAAAGAATATAACAAACCTCGCTACACTAGAACTCCTAACCCAAACTTCGCTATGACCTAATGGGACAAACGCGCTAGGCTAAAGAAAACACAAACTCGCTAGCTACTTAGAACCATACTCGCTAGCTAGGCAAAACACATACTGCTAGGACTCAAAACTCAAACTCGCTGACAACTCAAAAAACAAACCGCTAACACTACTAAAAACACAAACTCGCTAGACTCAAAGAAATGAAACGCGCTAGGCAAGTAAACTCATACTCGTAGCCTCAAGAACAAAACACCCAAACTGCTATATAAAAAATTCAAACCGCTATTAAACCCGTAAAAAATAACATACTCGTATTAAACCCTAAGACCTACTGGACTCAACAAACAGTTAACGTGACACAAAAGTTTAATAAAAGGGTAAATGAAACTTGTAATAAACTTAAAATAAAACGGTTAAGACCACTAAAATAAGCTTGAAATAAGCCAAATAACCCGGCTCGTTGTGCAACCTGTACCCATAAGCTTTTAAAAACTCAAATGAAAACATGCAAAGGTGACAAGAAAATTAATAAAAACTTGAAAGATAAGAAAAACTTGTAAAAGATTAAGGACAATAAAATGACAATAGGCAAATAAATTAAAATTTAAATTGACATTAAACTAAGATTGACAAGTTAAATTAAAACTACATAAAAATAAATGATCAAGAAATAAATGAAAACTAAAGACTAGGCTTTCTAAATGAAGCTTAAGGTTGGTATTAAGTTTCCATGGTGAATCCTTTTACATCAAGCGCCCCTCAACTCTATTGTTTATGAAATGACAACATAAACTTCTATTCACACTACTAATGACGATTCTAAAGAAGTAAACCTTAAGTTCTATGTAATCTTCAGGTGTGAGGAATATGTTAACGAATCAATTACAAAAGTACTCTCTNTTCGCAACGTTACCTTTAGAATAATAAGGATTAAGGAGTTCACCCTGACACTCCAAAAGCACAGCCACTGATTCCAAGACCATCGAGAAGAACAATGAAACATGAGTGTCGATAGTACTATGCTGCAAATGCAAGTCCCACACATAAAATCACACAACATAAATGCAAATATAACTTTTGGGCATACCGTTAGTCACCCATACATGGGTTTGGTCTCCAAATCACTTCCTTATTCCATTCTTTTGTTGTCCTGCTATAGAATTGAATACAAATATTATTAGAATATGTCTTGGGGTCCCATTAGGGTCATTCTCTATATAGAAATATACATGTGGATAAGTTTTGATTGTTGGCACTTGAGAGTCGGTCTCACCATTGGCACTTGAGATATACCATTATCCTTGGTAGTTGGTACCATTCAAATCTTTACAAAACAATGTCCAGTGATTTTCAGTAGTGATTGTTAATTCATCTACCTAAGAAATCATCAAACATAATAAAGCAACTTTACTGTCACATACATACAAATTAACTTGATATTTATATCTTGTAGAACATGATCACACTAAAGATTATGCAACAACACAGTCATTCAATTTATGTATGCAACAACATTATAATGAACTGAAATTATTCTTAAAAAACAGTGGAATAATAAATGGATTGTTAAAATAAACTTCATTAATTAATAAACTTCATCTTTTTACTAATTTACATCACAAAACTATTCATAACAAGACCATAACACCAGTTCATGATACCATTCCCTCATCTCATCTCACCCTTATGTAACCTTAAAAAGTAAATTGTCTAGTAATAAATAGGGATGCCTAATTTTTATTCAAGTTTCCTACTTAACATCCAAAACAACACATTAATCTTAGATAAAAAAAATATTTGAGCTTCCTTGGGTTAGTAAGACCAATAAATGTGTTTCGACTTGTAAATGTGACAACTTGATTCTTACTATTGCGGTCTTGTAAATGTGACATAAAAACATGATTCATAACTTCTTGTATGACTATCATATTGTATTTGAGGGGAAAAAACTAAGCTTGGCTTATGTATACTCACCTTTCTCTGCTTCAACCAATTGGCATGCAGCAAGGAAATTTTTTCTTCACGTTAAAGCAGCATGAGTCACATGATTTATGGCCGTTCTCAATCTACAATGCGACAGATAGAATATCATTAAATCCATCCAGATAACAACATCAGTTTAATCTATCCAACCAATTGGCCTCTTGACCCCCTAAAGCGAATTTTGACATCGCATTCTAAAAGCGATTATCTGATTATCTAACGTCTTCATTTTCAAATCAAATAAGTTTATAAGCCTAAGAGGTTTAGCTATATCCAAATACACAAAAGTGCCTTATAGTTATAAAGGTCAACGGAATAGTTATACATTTTAAAGAATAATTTCCTATGAAACTGAACTTGGCAGCCTGAATCCAGATATAGTTTGCCCACATAACCTTTGTTGCATCCACACCGATGCCCACCACCATGCACATCAGTATTGTGGTTGTTTTTGCACTCAGTAGTGTCGCTACAATTTAAATCTTATTACCCAATCAACGTAATCCGGAAAAAGAGAATTTAAATTCTTTATTATAGATTCTTGAGATAACTTTTTTGTTTTCAAGAGAAGGGTTCTTTTCATGCATCATGAAATACAGCACATAGGTAAATCATCGTAATTAAATCCATTTCGTTTAACTGAATTTCAAGTTTGAATAATGTTAAGCAAACTTCAAAATTATACTCATACCAAAAATGACCTTAGTTAATTCTACGTAAGATTTAATTGAGTTTCTAAACACCATAACTGGTGGTGAACTTGGAACCGAACCCACTCTTTAGTAACGTGAATAAGCATGTACAATACAATTAACTTAATCAATTATCTTCAAATGTATAAAACTTAGATCATAAAAACATTAAGACAAACCAAAAACTTGATAAAACCGTCTGATGTACATTCTGAGTTTTTGCAAGCTTCAACAACAAAAGTAATATGATGGTTCCCTTTGGACGTCCTGCAAATCATCATCACAAATAGAATTAGATGTGGCAAGATGAGCACGTTTGGTCAAACATATCATTCAGCACAATAATTGATGTGTTAATTATAAGTACTAAAACAATATCATCAAAAAAAAAATCTGAATCATGGATCAAGTTTATTTTTTGGAGGTTGTATGCATAAGAAAGTGGCTAACTTGTGATGAAGACGATATCACACATTCATTTCCACCATGTTACCATGACGCTTACAACAATATTTAGGTATAACTCATTGTCACGGAAACAATGATGTAATAATTAATACAAAAAATGAAAGAATAATGTAAACCTGCAAAATAGAGAATGCTACAAGATATCCGCGTATATAAAAAGGTATCCTCATCTTTGAAATTCACCGATAACCACAAACTTCACCTTGCCAAAAGGCATCCTGATGTCCACATGTGATTAATAACATAAAAAGGTTGATATTAGAGAGTGTTTGGAATAGCTAATTTCGAAGTGCTTATCAGGTTAACTTTTTTAGCAGCAAAAAAGAACAGGTTATGAGCTTATGTAAGCAATTAGCTTTGTTTTAGCAGCAGCNTTTTTTTTCTTGCCTTAAAAAAAAAAATGAAAGAATAATGTAAACCTTCAAAATAGAGAATGCTACAAGATATCCGCGTTTTTAAAAAGTTATCCTCATCTTTGAAATTCACCGATAACCACAAACTTCACGTTGCCAAAAGTCATCCTGATGTCCACATGTGTTTAATAAAATAAAAAGGTTGATATTAGAGAGTGTTTGGAATAGCTAATTTCGAAGTGCTTATCAGGTTAACTTTTTTAGCAGCAAAAAAGAACAGGTTATGAGCTTATGTAAGCAATTAGCTTTTTTTTAGCAGCAGCGGAAGGAAGTGGAGGGGAAAAGATGTCCTTACTGAGTTCACACTCCATGATTTCGAACTCCATGAGTTGGTTCTCAGCTTCTTTTCAACATCGTCTTACATTAACTCAATCACCGCATCAAATGAGCCAGAAGTCCTATTAAGATGACTTTTAAAGTTTGGTTTCTTACATTACCTGTTGCTCAGGACGGCAGCAGCTCGGTTAGTGCTGACAAACCAAAACCTGTTACACAAACAAAAATTGAACACAAACATAAACAATAAATTTAAACCACTTTAAACAAAAATCAATGATATAAAAACGGACTGAAACAACTACCTGATTGATTGTTGAAGAGTATAAATTCGATTTGCTAACTCACCACGTGCTACATATTTGGCCTACAAAAAAATGATGACACAAACATGGTTAAATCATGAAAAAATGAAGCAGCCACAATTCTAAAACAACGTCAATTATATACCTTTCTTTATAAATTGAATTAAATAACAGAAACGAAAATCATGATAAAAACACCCAAATCAAAGGGTATAATAGGATGAAATTCCGATCTCCCTACGAATCTTCGGTCGAATATCTGAAACAAACAGCACCAATTGAAACCCATAAATCTTCCAAAATAAAAAACTGAAATGAAAAACCTATAAATAATGATTTGGGCAGCTTTGTCCTCTAACAATAGCTACCCATAACTAATGATTTTGGCAGCTTTGTCCTCTAACAATAGCTACCTATAACTAATGATTTGGGCAGGTTTGTCCTCTAACAATAACTACCTATAACAAACGATTTGTACAAAAAAAATGTATCATAAGAAAAAATAACAAAATTAAGGAGAAGATTGAGAACCTATTAGAAAGGGAAAAAAAACCTCATTGAGTTGGATTCGACTGACTTAGGGTTGATGACAATCCTTGAATCAAACATATATAGACCAATGGTAGGTTATTTTTGGATGTTTTTTAATGCATTGAATTTGGTTGGTGAATTGATACTGAAAATTGAATACCATTGACAACAATGGAGCGTATAGAGGAAGAATGAGAGCGTATGTTTAATGATAGTGAATACCTTTACATAAATAAATCAAAGTGGAGCATATGTTTTTTTGTTTGACTTTGTCATTGTGAGTTTGAAAGTAGGAATGCATTAGGGTACTTGAACATTTGTTCTAATTATGGAATTTTAGACGTGTAATTAATTTTAATTTTTAATGCTCCTGCTTTAGGGTGCTTATAAAAAACCTTATTTTATTAGTGTGTATATATATATATATATATATATATATATATATATATATATATATATATATATATATATATATATATATATATATATATATATGGGAGCGTTATTGTGATATACACTTTAGAGTGAAAAATAATAAGTACAGTTGTGGACCGTTGGATTAACCATTATTAATGAGATTAAAATTTAATTAGATGTAATTTGATAGATGGCATTACTGTAATTAACAAGAACATTGATGGCACACATTATCCCTTTTTTGGCAAATTTACACGCCAATTTAATTTTTTCCAGTCAACTTTATTAATTGATGGATCATCAAATTGGATGTGCTTCATTTTATTTATTTATTTTTATAAAATGTTGCATGTTTTTCACGACATCATCAAAAACCAATAATACACAATGAAATTGAAAAAATAATAAATATGACACACTAATTTTTTTATACTTTAGACCTACTCTACAAGGTAGGCGTCAGACCACGTGCTTAGACAAGATCCCTGAAATCCTGGGTGGGCGGCGCGCGTGAGGCTCTATCCTATCATCATTCGGCTAATCGAACGAGGTAATTCTGAAGGTCCTACCTGCCGTCCGGCAGGATGCGTGCGCTCCGAAATGTTAACTCCGGCCATATAAGTCAACACATGGCGAACGACTGAGAAATCCTAATGATGGCATGATGAAACAAGATTATATGCAGCGACCGCGCTCGTCGATGGAATTTAATCTTTGATACGGACAAAAAAAAAGGAAATAAGAAATGTGAAACCGATTGTGATGGTGGTGGTTATAACTATAATCTTTGTGAAATCTAGATATGGTTTATAACAACCAATAGAAAGGGAGGTGAGGGAAGAAGTATATACACATAAAAGAGTGATGGAGGGAGACCGTACAACGCCGGGGCGAGAGAAGTGGAGGAATGGTTGGCGACTGCTTTTGTTGTTGTTTAGCTTTAGATCTAAACTTTTTTCACTTTTTATTTTTATTTATTTATTTATTTATTATTATTTTTTTTTTCAGTTTTTTTAAATTGAGATTGAGTGGATGGTTTTTTGTAGATGATGAGCGATAATAAAAGTGGGTGACGGTTTACACTGTATGATGGGAATTTAGAGAAAAAAAAAGGGAACACACATTACCAAAAATGTTCTTTTGTTTATATTATAAATTACTAATATGATTAAATTAAAAAAATCTACATGTCACTCTTTTAATGGTGCATATTGTTTTCTATGTTAAGAGTGTACGCCACTTGAACATGATTTTATACAAGTCGGTCTACTAGCTTACAAAACAAAAAAATGTGATTCTATGTTTTCTATTGTTTTCTAGAGTAAGAATCCAGTGAGAAGAAAACTTATAATGAGAAGGATGAGAAATAACCATAACCACATATTTGATGCGTCGACTTGAATTAGATGCGTCTTTATTCATTTAGATGCATCCCAATTAGTTTCAAAAGTAATTTTGAAGTGAAAACGATGCAAAGTAGTGCTTGCAACAAATTTGACCCGCAGAGAACAAAAAATACATAGGATTTTCCTAACTTGCTAAAATGTATCTAATATATGTATATGCTTCTAATTTTTAGCTAGAAAATATATTAGGGTGCATTTAAAAGATTAGGGATGCATCTAATTCAAGTCGATGCATTTCTAATATGTGGTTATAGTTATTTCTCATCCTTCTCATTTTAAAAGCTTTTCTCATTTGATCATAAGTCTTGTTTTCTATGCAAAACAAAACAAGAAACTCGGTCTGCTAGCTTACAAGGTTAAGTTGGTTAGCATTAAACCAAAATGTCCTATTTTCAAAACTTTCAAATACAAGTCTTTTTCAACCGTAATACCAATCTTCTATTTATTTTCAACCTTAATACCAATCTTCTATTTTTAATGGTGGGCCATATTCATTTGTAGGTTTTTATTTTTAGTTGATATATGCCTTTGATAATTTTAGCTCTTTCGTCAGACTTTAGCAAGCTTAATATGTTTATAAACTTTTATAGATATTTTATTTATTAAGCTATATAAAAATTTTGTGTAAAATTTTTAACACCTTATTTTATTTTATTTTTATTATTTATTTCCATAAATTTTGGTCATTTTAGTCTTTGCTAAAAACTTTTTAAACTATCAAGACAAACTTAATAAATGATACTTAACACATCTGCAAACTTTATCATGAGGCATAGCTTTTACGTAGTACAATATTATTATTCATATGAAAGTGTAAACTTTGCGCCTCTGCCACAACGCACGACTCCAAAATAACCTAGTTCTAATACAAACTAAAAAGAATTTAAATTCAACTATAACATAAATTCGTCATATTAAAATATACCATTGACCATACATTGGTGTAATAAGTAACTGTAAACATAGCTTTAAAAATTGTAATGCTTAAAATATGTTTTTGAAAATGTTAAAAAATTGGAGCAAAGAGGGTCTAAAATGCATTATAGGACATAGGTAGTTTAGATTTAGATACTTCATAACATGATAAATTACATATTTTCTACGCCTAAAAATGAGAAAATATGTTACGAAATTAAATATCATAAATCTTGTTGATTATGTTTTGTGCACTTGGTTTTTATTTTATTTATACGCGGCAAATCTCACCGAGCTACTTTTGATGACTAGACATGTAAATGTACATCTCATACTCCACGCAGTACGTACCCTAAAAGACCCGTGAAACCAGTGTAGAATAACCAACTTTGCCTGAACCATGCACAAGCGAACATATCCGCCATAGACTCTTTTGCAATAATACTCTCTCATCAATGAAGCTAGTGTTGTTTGGATGTATATGGGTTGCATTTCGACCTAGACCGTGCCGATTCATTAGGATTCAATAATAGTAATCAAAGTTCAACAAAGACGTCTAAAAGGAAGAATAAGGGGACTGCCAAAGACCCATGACAAAGATATTTATAAAACTGAAAACAACAATAAGGAGAAACGCATAACAACTTGGATTCTTCTTCAAAAAGGATTGAAATGGTGGATTGTATTATTTTATCTACCAGAGGAAAGTGGTACGCATGTTAACATAATTCAGAAAACTCTGGTATAAGAAAGTCTAATACTCCGTATTCAATAAAATCTACTTTTGCATACATAGTGTGGCACCTCAGTATTCAATTTCATGATACCTTCTAGAAAAAAATATGCGAACAACATGATTTATCTTTGCGTACCTAAGGGAGCCAATGCCTTGCTAGAAGAATAACTCCTATTTCAGCGTGCAATGGCAAGGATGATCCATATATATTGCTTTCGTTAAATTAGAGAAAAATGCTATCATAAAGTTGTATATATATGTATCCCTAATCTCTTCTCTAAATGCATTCTAATATACTACATGTTGCCATTAAATTTTCTTTTTAAGTCTTCATCAAGGACAGCAGGTTGAAAGTCCATCATATCAAGCCTCTAAAATGTGTGAGGTCTCACATTCAATTCCTGCTAGGTGCAAACAACCTTAAGTGGTCACGTCAAACCTCCTGAAAATGGTGGGCTTTACCTAGTTTGAGTTTATGCATAGGTCGGATTAGTCAGATTGCACCCAGCCAAAAGGTCGGAAATCGCATGGTTACCAATTAAAAAAAAAAAAAAAGTACTTCTATCTGACTGGCTGCATCTTCTATCTGGAATAGCATGGGTAGGGACGGAGCCAGAACCAAATAAGACTGGGTGCACAAAATCTTTTGAACCATAATACTAGAAACACATTTCGAATGACTGGGTGCATTTAAGACACATTTAGGAAAAATCGGTGTTTTTTTCAAAAATTAACACTACATCGAAAAAATTAATTGGGTTCTCGGGCACCCGCAGGAAACCCCATAGCTCCATCCCTGAGCATGGGACAAGCAGTTGGAGTTGCATGGAAATTCCTTGATGGAATTGAAAGATGCACTTCCTGTTTGATCGCAGGTAGATGTGAATTGGATGTGCATATCATGGAATTTTTTATACGAGCTAAAATTATCCATTAATTTAGTAGGGCTTGATGTATACAAATGTTTTGGTCAATTTTATGTTAGTTTTCATTAAAAGTTGTTTATGAATATACATTGGAGATACACTTGGGTCAATTAACACCATCTTAAATGTTATTTTCCAGTTTCATCAAACTTTAAGTGACGCCATCTATTCTTTGAGTTTTGAATTAACTTGATCTTAATATTAAAATGTGTATATATTTTATAGAAGGTACATTACTTAAATATTTGATTCATGTGAAGACCCCGTGAATGCGCGTGAGTTAAGACTAGTTCAACTATAACACGAATTCGTCATATTAAAATATAGCATTGACCATGCAAAATAACATAAACTATCCAAATGAAACAAGACATTCCTCTTTTGGTGTGTATTGTGTAATGGGTGTGTCTGGCATGAAGCATTATGGAGCGTTTAGCATTAAGTGTTTAGCGTTATTGATACAAAGCTTATTTGGCAGCAGCGGTAGGCATTTATAAATGGGTTAATTACTTGAAAATGTATCATACTTGCCACTTTTTATTATTGTATGTAGTGAACTTTTTTTTCTTCTTATGTGTGTACCGAACTTTCAAATTTTGATAATTGTGTGTATTTTGTGACTATTCAGCCATGTAACATAGCCATTTTACCCTTTGAAATTTGAAAAAAGTAAGGGTATAATGGTTACAAAATACACACAATAATCAAAATTTGAAAGTTCAGTACATACAATTAGAAAAAATAACGTTCAGTATACACAATAACCAAACGTGACAAGTATGATACATTTTCAAGCAATTAACTCTATAAATTATAAAAACACTAGGGGTCCGTTTGGTTTATAAGCGGGATTGGATTATGATTTGAATTTGGTATAATATTTGGATTTGAGGTATGCTTAGGAGAAAGAAATTAAAATTATTTAAATTTATTTTATAATAAATTGTTAATAAAAAAATATTAATTTAGTAAATAAAGTAAGTGAGAGAAAGAAAAAAGGGTAATTTCAAAAATGGTCCTTCACGTTCTACAAAATTGCAAAAATGGGACCGAGACAAAAAGTAGCGCAAAAAAGACACCAACGTTCCACATTTTTGCAAAATCGCCACCGAGAGGCCTTTTCCGTTAACTTCCGGTAGTTTTCCTCTTTAAGTGCAGTGAAATGACTAATATACCCTCGTCTTCTTCCCCATTTGAATTTCTTTTTAATTTTTATTTTACTTTAATACAAAATGAAGAACATCAAGAACAAAACCCAGACATTCAAATCAAAACCCAGATCCAACAATACAAAATCAAGAACAAAAACCCACACATTCAAATTTAATTATTGGTAAACTAGCGTCAAGAGCAGAAGAGAATGAATTGATTGAGTTCCTTGATGGTAATTGGAAGACTGTTCATTGGTGGCTCGCTTACATTTACAGTTGATTAGGTAGTATATTCATATAAAATTTACTGTTTCAGCATGGTTTTATACTAGTTGTATGTGGCAAAGGACGATGAATCAAGAAAACCCTGCTTTTAAACATGAATTCCCATGTGCCAAATCCATGTTTTTAAGGTCTAAAATATACTTGCCCATATGGCCATATGTAAGGAAGATTGACATATATTACATAAACTCAGGAAGCAAACCATTACCGAGCTTGTTCAGTTGAGTTTTATCCACTTCAGAACATGAAATGCGAGTTGGGCGTGAGCTCAATGATTTGACTCGACATCCTCCAGGTTGAACATTATTGGCTATTAAATTGAGCTGAATCAAAGCATTTTTATTTAAAGATCATTTTCAAGCTTCAGTTGAGTTTAAAAATCATTTTCAAGCATTTTTATTTACTAGGCGAGTACCCGTGCATAGCAACGGTTCCTAGCGGCAGATAGTTAACGATTTTGTGATATTGTGTTGAGTGTTTTGTGTAGCTTTCAAAATAGAACATGAACAGATCATAATGTAATTGTAAACGGTTGTACTACACGATAACTAAAGTTTAGGAAAAATTCTCAACATCTATCAAATAACATATAAAAACATTTAATGAAATTCAAAGTAAAACATTACATTAGTTATGAAATAAAAAGTAACAGCACACATTACTCTTCGCGCAAAACTTCTTGATAAACGACATTTGAGGTGTATATTCCTGCTTGACGGAACTCTTTGACTGGTTTAACCAATACCTTTGTTGTACTACGGGATATCCCTCTAGACAATGCCACATAAAGCTGGTCATGCGAGAAAACAGAGTCGGGCAAATAGACACCCACATTTGGCCTTGTGCTTTATTAATAGTAATCGCAAAGCTAAGGCGAATAGGGAATTGTGTTCTCTTTAGTTTGAAAGGGAACATGTCTTCTTCAGATGGAACAAGAGGAATTCTTGGCAAGAGCACTCTAACTCCGTCGTGTTGTCCGATAGCAATCTCAGTGTTGATGACATTAGGGTCAAAACGTTTACATATCAACCTCGTGCCATTACATAATCCATTTGCCGGATCGAGATTCCTTAAAAGAATAATCGAGATTCCTTAAAAGATTCATTAGCAACTTAAGTTTTAAGTAACAAAATAATTAATAACAACAGATTGCACATGAAATTCCAGTCACACAACCATGCATGGAAACAAACCTTACAGCAACATTCGACTTACACTCTGCTTAATAAATAAACTTCCACAAACTCGTGCTACCTTCGAGTTTATAACCAACCTTACAGCAACCGTCTAACTTGGCATCTCATCAACATATACATCGTAAATACTATATAATCAAAACGTACATCTCAAGTTTTCAACCATAGTTATCTAACTAAACATCTCAGCAACATTTATTAGAAATCCACTTAAACTAAATACAATCACGTGTTTAAAGGATAATGAAATAGTTTAATGAAACAACTTAAATAAGCTAATAAATCTCGGATTCAACTGGAACGGTTTCAACAGACTCAAGAACATCCAAAACCATGTTATTATGTATATAGAGATCGAAGAGACGAGAGTGTTTTAATGTTTCTCGTTTGTAGAGATGAGTGTGTTTTGTGTACCACGTTATATATAATCAAACATATTTGTTACAAGTAAATGAATGAGTTAATAGCCAATATCAGACCACATTAGTTTCGATATACATATCTTGTAGGAAAATAAATGATTTGCACTTATGTTAATATTTTTGGTCTAATAATAAAAGATTTGCACTTATACTTGGTCTAAGTTGAAATTCATGATTTGCATTTATCTTGTATTAAAAAAACATTTTTCATTTATATTTAGTGTATATCCTCAATATAATTAGATGTCAATTAGTGCATTGCCAAAAATAACTGATGTAAACATCCTTTATGTAGCCATTCGTGTGGCAGTATCCTCCAAGGAAATAACAGTGATCAAAAGAATATTCAACTGTTATACTTATGAAATTCATGAAACACATAATAACCTTAAACTTAAGACGTAATAACAAAGTTGATATACCGTGAGATTTGTGGCAAATTCTTCACAAAGCATGTTGACGTCTTCATTTTGTGGTAGAATTTCTTCAAGCGAATTCATAATGGAATCAGTTAAATTTTTCGTGTAGATTGTAGCATTGTCTAGTCTAAGGTATTTATAGATATATTTTTCGTGTTATGTAAAGATTTATACATATGTAAAGATTTTCGTGTCATTTGAATGGATTTCAGTTAAATTAATTCCTTTGGAAAGTATATTGTATATAGTGTAGCACTAAGTGGTGAACAAATATTTGTTATATATAAAATATATTATACGAGTGACATGCTTAATATGTTGCATTGTGTTCTGAAAAGAAATAAACATGATAATAACCTATAAGAGGATCACATGGTAGGACATTATTAAGTCATACCCATCAACTAAGAGCTTGTGAATGGTTAAAGACGTAGCCTTAAGAAAACGCACAAAAGGTGCCAATTGTTGCAAGTCACTATTATATTAACACCATTTAAAACAAGAGTAATTCATTCATTCATTCATTTTTGATAGGAAGAGAAACAAAGGAAAGCAAGACATAGTTTGTAAACAATGTAAAACAAGTTGTTTAACAGATGAAACGGTAGAAAACATAATTTTAGTCTTCATCGGTCTCACTTTCATTTTCCAAGCAATAAACTCTTTTACGACCGGGCACGAACACTTGACCGGCAACGGTTGGTGATGGTATTGGTTCTTCTTCACCATCATCTTCATCGTCACCGGATAAAACGATACCATGATAAAAAGAATATTCAACTGTTATACTTATGAAATTCATGAAACACGTAATAACCTTAAACCGAAGACGTAATAACAAAGTTGATATACCGTGAGATTTGTGGCAAATTCTTCACAAAGCATGTTACCATGACAAATACGTCATCCCAATTCCAAATGATTAAGTTTGGGTTGAAAAAAGGATTAGGATGTGCGGGAGGCTTAGGCATGGGCAGAAGCTGTAAAGAAACAAAAAAAAAAGAAAAAAAAATGACATATTAGAAATATGGTATTCGTTCCATTCGTACACCAAGCTAACAAATTAAATAAAAGAATGCCAAATAGAACGAATGCCAAATAAACGAATGCCAAAGAATGCCAAACAAATATAAATCCAATATTTGTTTTGATCATGTAGGACTAATGCAGTTTACATAATGAGAAGCATCATCAAGAGTGCATGATTACCCCTGCAAACGATGGCAAACAATGCCAAACAAATAAATGATACGAACAATGGCAAACAAATACCTCAAGATTTGATTCGGCAGTTCCAATTTCTTGATGGGTATGTCAAACAAATAAAGGATACGAAGAATAGCAAACAAATACTCACATGTTTATATAGCCAAAACCTAAATACAAATTCGAACATCAAGAAAATCATTTTCCCGCCCACTTTTGCTTGGCATATATTTTCCAGAAATGCATTTTCCCACCCATATCGCATGTTTAGTTGTGATGGGTTGTGTATTGGTTGTCAATTTCCATTTTTAACTTGCTGTTTGAAATACTCGCATGTTTCCAGCCATTGATTGTCAATTTCTATTTTTAACACATCAGTTTCAATATCAAATGAGCAGGCCATAAATCCCATTCCCCTTTGGTCTAGCGAGATGTCAAACAACATTAAATTTCGTTTCACATGTGCAGGGGCAAAATCGGGATTGACCGAAAGTTCAACTTTTCACAATTCCACATTCCCCCTTGACCATTTTTCCTTTATAAGTAGTAAAGATAAATCATATTCAGTTGAGTTTATGGTGTTTATGAAAAGGAAAAAGATTTGAGCCATATCTCGCTTCTATATTTAGAGATAACCAACCTTCTCATATACATACAAACAATTTATCAAACTGGTATAGTTGTCATTATAGGTGATTTTTAACTCTTTTTAAATTGCATAATATAATTTTGGTAGTAATTGTTAAGATCATTTTCTTGACTAAATTGTACCTTGCTATCTTTTATCCTTTATCAACTCTGGTACAACTAGTTTAATTAAATTCTGAAACCATGTGCTTTATATGATTGCAATAGCAAACATGGAAAGCATCTGTCGATCTGTACAACTTATAGAACATATAATTAAATGCAGAGTAAACATAGAAAAAGGTTGAAAAATGTAAAGCGTCTTATCTTACAAGAAATTATCAACTACCGATTCTGAGGAATACGTAGAAATCATCTAATTAAATCAACAGCCGTTTAGCCAAAATTGCCAGTTTCGAGATCTGAAACTAATTTCAATTCCACCTTATACAACATTTTTTGTAGTGGTAAGTGGTAACTATAACTTTGGTATGTCTTAACGTTTTCACCAGAAGTATAAATAAGATAGACTAATGAACCTGAAAAACACTAACAACATCAAAATGAGTAGACTGCTATACTGGTTTAGTCAAACACTTCTTTATAAAATGAACCCAGGCATTAGATTTTGAGATCAGATTTTTTTGCTTTGAATGCCTGGGTTTTTGCTTTGAATGTTTGGGATGATGGTTTTGATTTGATTTTCTGGGTTTTTGTTCTTGATGTTCTTCATTTTGTATTAAAGTAAAATATAAATTAAAAAGAAATTCAAATGGGGAAGAAGACGAGGGTATATTAGTCATTTCACTGCACTTAAAGAGGAAAACTAATGGAAGTTAACGGAAAAGGCCTCTCGGTGGCGATTTTGCAAAAATGTGGAACGTTGGTGTCTTTTTTGCGCTACTTTTTGTCTCGGTCCCATTTTTGCAATTTTGTGGAACGTGAAGGACCATTTTTGCAATTTACCCAAGAAAAAATTAAGTGAGAGATAGAGAGAGATAGATGAGACCCACAAGACTTTAATACAAAATGAAGAACATCAAGAACAAAACCCAGACATTCAAATCAAAACCCAGATCCAACAATACAAAATCAAGAACAAAAACCCACACATTCAAATTTAATTATTGGTAAACTAGCGTCAAGAGCAGAAGAGAACGAATTGATTGAGTTCCTTGATGGTAATTGGAAGACTGTTCATTGGTGGCTCGCTTACATTTACAGTTGATTAGGTAGTATATTCATATAAGGGTCAATTCCCAAAATAAGCCAAAAAATTTTCCAATTTCCCAAAATAAGCCAAAACGAAACTGTTTTCCCAATTTAGTCAAGTGCGATCGTGCGATCATGCTAACTCCCTCGTTGCTTGACAAGTGTGGGGGACAAAAGTACATGCCAATCATTTGCAGGCCCACATTCGATCGTGCGATATTGGCATGTACTTTTGTCCCCCACACTTGTCAAGCCCTTATAAAATTCGCACGATCGCACGATCGCACTTGACTAAATTGGGAAAACAGATTCGTTTTGGCTTATTTTTGGAAATTGGAAAATTTTTTGGCTTATTTTGGGAATTGACCCTTCATATAAAATTTACTGTTTCAGCATGGTTTTATACTAGTTGTATGTGGCAAAGGACGATGAATCAAGAAAACCCTGCTTTTAAACATGAATTCCCATGTGCCAAATCCATGTTTTTAAGGTCTAAAATATACTTGCCCATATGGCCATATGTAAGGAAGATTGACATATATTACATAAACTCAGGAAGCAAACCATTACCGAGCTTGTTCAGTTGAGTTTTATCCACTTCAGAACATGAAATGCGAGTTGGGCGTGAGCTCAATGATTTGACTCGACATCCTCCAGGTTGAACATTATTGGCTATTAAATGGAGCTGAATCAAAGCATTTTTATTTAAAGATCATTTTCAAGCTTCAGTTGAGTTTAAAAATCATTTTCAAGCATTTTTATTTATAAATCATATTCAGTTGAGTTTATGGTGTTTATGAAAAGGAAAAAGATTTGAGCCATATCTCGCTTCTATATTTAGAGATAACCAACCTTCTCATATACATACGAACAATTTATCAAACTGGTATAGTTGTCATTATAGGTGATTTTTAACTCTTTTTAAATTGCATAATATAATTTTGGTAGTAATTGTTAAGATCATTTTCTTGACTAAATTGTACCTTGCTATCTTTTATCCTTTATCAACTCTGGTACAACTAGTTTAATTAAATTCTGAAACCATGTGCTTTATATGATTGCAATAGCAAACATGGAAAGCATTTGTCGATCTGTACAACTTATAGAACATATAATTAAAGGGTTTTGTTAACCACAACCCCATGAGTTGTGTTTAAGCATACCTTAATTAAAAATTTTGCATTAAATGAAGTATTATATTACATAATTATACATATTTTTTCATTTTAAATATGGAATGTGATGTTAAACATGGAATATTTAGTGTTCATTTAATGCAAATTTTTTAATTAAGGTATGCTTAAACACAACCTCATGGGTTGTGGTTAACAAAACCCATAATTAAATGCAGAGTAAACATAGAAAAAGGTTGAAAAATGTAAAGCGTCTTATCTTACAAGAAATTATCAACTACCGGTTCTGAGGAATACGTAGAAATCATCTAATTAAATCAACAGCCGTTTAGCCAAAATTGCCAGTTTCGAGATCTGAAACTAATTTCAATTCCACCTTATACAACATTTTTTGTAGTGGTAAGTGGTAACTATAACTTTGGTATGTCTTAACGTTTTCACCAGAAGTATAAATAAGATAGACTAATGAACCTGAAAAACACTAACAACATCAAAATGAGTAGACTGCTATACTGGTTTAGTCAAACACTTCTTTATAAAATGAACCCAGGCATTAGATTTTGAGATCGGATTTTTTTGCTTTGAATGCCTGGGTTTTTGCTTTGAATGTTTGGGATGATGGTTTTGATTTGATTTTCTGGGTTTTTGTTCTTGATGTTCTTCATTTTGTATTAAAGTAAAATATAAATTAAAAAGAAATTCAAATGGGGAAGAAGACGAGGGTATATTAGTCATTTCACTGCACTTAAAGAGGAAAACTAATGGAAGTTAACGGAAAAGGCCTCTCGGTGGCGATTTTGCAAAAATGTGAAACGTTGGTGTCTTTTTTGCGCTACTTTTTGTCTCGGTCCCATTTTTGCAATTTTGTGGAACGTGAAGGACCATTTTTGCAATTTACCCAAGAAAAAATTAAGTGAGAGATAGAGAGAGATAGATGAGAACCACAAAAAAACAAAACAAAGCCCATGTATTGCCTAGAATCAAAATAGTTGAGTTGATTGTCATTGATGAAAACTTTCCCCTCAAACAAACAATCAATTAAAGTCACGTCAATGTGAAAAACGCCTTGTAGATAGTTTTCCACTGCTATTCAATGAAGCATTCTAGCGTAGTAGAAATTACAAAATACTTAAATACCCCCATGCATGTAACACGTGAATATAGTTGCTATATGTACACCACTAAAAGTGGTATGCACACCACTAATCATGCATCTGGATGTTGTACTATGTGCATCATATGTGTAATTTAGTGGTATGCACATCACTTTTCATAACCTTCTTCATTCCAGAACACGTGATTAACTTTTTTAAAAATGTTATTGTCATTTTTCATTTGGTGCTTCTTTAATATATATATATACTAGGAAGTGTACTATGCCGTGCTAAGCACGGCCCATGGAGTTTGTATGAGGTTCTCGAAAATGTAAAAATGACTGCTTTTAAGAAATATTTAAGAACGATCTATTATTTATGCAACAAAATATCACATTTTAAAATAAAAGATTTGACAAACAATATTATTGTAACTACAAAAATAAAAAAATGTCTTGTTATATTTGGTAGATAGATGAATACAATAAATTTTCTTTGGTAGATAGATGAATACAATAAATTTTCTTTTCTCATATTTGAAAACGACTTTAACATCCATAAATAAAATGACTATCTAATTTTGGTTGTAATTGCATCATTAACGTTATATGTCTGTAATTATGTTAAACTATGTCAAGTATTCGTAACATTTTGTTTTATATATTCAATAATGTTAAGTAATTTGAACTTCAAGTATTCACAAGTAATAACTACAGAATAATTTGTAAGAGCAAAGGTACCGTGACGATTTTGCACGCCATTTCCGACATAGACGGAACTTGAACATTTTTTTTGGGGGGGCCGAATTTATTTTGGGAGGGCCGAATCGGAGATTTGTTTGTAACCACAACTAAATTACCCCTAAAACCTATAATTTTTACACTAGGTGCCGCAAAGTTTGGGGGGGCCGGGGCCCTCCCCGGCCCCTTAATAGTTCCGTCCATGATTTCCGACGTGTGGCACCTCTTTTGGTGCCGCCACCCTCAAGCATGGGAGATGAAGGGGGTTTGGGGTCACGTGACCCTCCGACGAAAAAATTGTAGTGCGAAATTTTTCGGTTATTTATTAAATTCGCCCCCTCCCAACCAGTGGCTGAGCTAGAAAAAAATTCTTGGGAGGGTCGAAACAATTTTTTTTCCCGGAAGAACATTAGATGGGAAGGCCGAAACAATTTTTTTCCAGAAGAACACATGAAATCGCAAAAAAAAAATACTAACGGACTTAGACCTAGGGGGTCGGGACCCTTCCCGGTCCCTTAATAGCTCCGCCCTTACTCCAAACGGACCAATTTTTAGTGTAATTTTTAAAAATTATCCTATTTTGCCCTCTCAACAATAAAGTTTTGGCTCCGCCGCTACCCTCAAGCCACAGTAAAATAGTATCGTCTTGTGCTCTAACTCCTCAAAACTATTTATAAGGTAACTTAGAATAAAAGTAAAATTGACAATATAGTCATGTACAACATGCCAACTGTCCCAAGACTGCGAAGGCTCATATCCAAAGACTCCATCGACCATTCCTTTACTATTCCTATATGACTATTTTGTGTTCATCATGGGGGTGGAAACGAGCCGAGCTCGAGCTCTGGCTCGAGCCCGGCTCGTTTATATATATAAAGCTCGAGCTCGTTTCGAGCTCGTTTCGAGCCTTATATTTTGAGCTCGAGCTCGGCTCGTGAAAATTTTCAAAAGCTCGAGCTCGAGCTCGAGCTCAACTAATTTATATAATGTGTTAAAGGAAACAAAGTTCAAATAGAGCTCGGCTCGTTAATTACATAAGGCTCGAGCTCGTTTACTACTTTTAAGCTCGTTTATACGTATAGACAATATATATACGTATATATTTCAAATGCTCGTTTAGACTCGCGAGCCTACTCGAGCTTTTTGTATAGAGCTCGGGCTCGAGCTCGATTATTAAATGAGCCCAAACTTAGGCTCGAGCTCGGGCTCGAGCTCGTTTAGGCTCGGCTCGCTCGAGCTTTTTACCGATCCGATCCCGAGCTTTTCACGAGCGGCTCGGCTCGTTTCTACCCCTATTTTGACATGCTTTTTTGACTCTGCTATTCTCACTGTTTCACTATTTTGCATTCGCCATGCTTTTTTACAGGCTTTCTTGACCCTTATTTCTTGTCAAAAGAAATATTTTCTTCTTCGTTAATATTATATTCCTCATCATAACAAAAATTTAGTTTATACTTTACACCTTATTGGGACAATTAACACTTAAACAACACGTCAATAAATTATCTTTCAACTAAATTGATGCAATTTTACTTTTTGTTATATTTCATTTTGCTTATTAGTTGATACATCATTTTTTTTTCCGCTTATTTGGACTCATTGTATTTTCTACGCTTAAATATGAGAATATATTTTGTGAAAACATCATAAGTCTTGTTGATTATGTTTTGTGCACTTGGTTTTTATTTTATATATACACTGCAAAACATAAAGCTATAAAACTGAAAGACCCATGACAAAGCTGCGCTATCTATACTACATATAAAGGAAAAATAGTCAATCTTGAAAAGTGGAAAATTGAAAAGTCAAGTAATGTGAAATCTTGAAAAATCTTATTAAAGGAAATTATGAAATGTAATTAATAATCTTATTAAAACAACCCATTACTTAAAAGTACAATGATATATTCACATTGTACAAATAATTAAAAACATATCTACCAAATTAAATAAAACCAATTAATACAAATCACAAACCGGGTTGACCCGGGACGCTTCAAACCCGACGTGTTGAACCGGTTTAATTTGACTCGTTTTCGACCCAACCTAGCAAGTTGACCCGGTTTAAATCGACAAATTTTTCGACCGAAACGGTTCAACCGGTTGAACCACCCGGGTCAAACCGGGTTTCAAAACATTATGTTTAATTCTCAAATCTTCAAACTTTTATTATTTTTCATTCATAATCTATAAACTTTTTTTTTATGAATAAACTATTTGTCGCTATAAAATCCCGTTGCTATGCACGGGTACTCGTCTAGTTTATAAAACTGAAAAACAACAATAAGGAGAAACGAATAACAATGTGGATTCTTCTTTAAAAAAAAGGATTAAAAATGTGGATTGTAATATTTTACCTGCTAGAGGAAAGTGGTATGCATGTTAACATAATTCAGAAAACTCTAATGAGGTACAAGAAATTAAGTCTAATACCCAATCGGCTACTACTATCAATACCCCCTTACCACATTTAACCCCGCCCCCTTCTATCATTTTGCTAACAGTATAACATAATTTTTTCTCAGTTTCTGCAATAAAAATATTATTAAAAATTAAAACTTTTAAGAAATATATAAAACAATAAAAAAAAAAACTGAAGGAGGTATTACTTGTGTTTTAGAGAGGTATCAATATCCCATAAGAGCACTTGGTATGGTAACCAAATTTTTGGTTAAAGTTTCACCATTTTGTGGTTAAGGCCTTGGTTACTATCACTACAAAAAATAGTGCTATTCTCCACACTTATTTTGCCACAGTATGGTCGACCGTGGACTTTTTTTTATATGCATAATAATTTTGCTACATTTATAGGTGTGACAAATATTTAAAAAACAATCCACATATATAAGTGTGGACAATTACAATAAAGCTACACTTATAGGTGTAGCAAATGTCTCCACACTTTTATTTTTAAACATTTTTTGCAATTTTGCCACACTTTTAGGTGTGGACATTCAAAGAAATGTTTCCACACTTTTAACCATAGACATTTGGATAATATTTCCACACTTATATTTGTAGCAAAATTTGTCACACCCATTATTACCACACTTGAGAAACTGTGGCATCAATAATTTTACACATTTTTAAATGTGGCCATTTGGCCTTTAAAGTGTGGAGAATTCAACTAGTTTTTTGTAGTGCATACCGCCTCCCAAATTTCGTTAAGGTTTCACGAACTTGGTTAACCACTTAACGCAAGGTTAAAGACTTGAATGAATTAAAAAAAAAAAAAAAAAAAAAAAAAAAAAAAAAAAAAAAAAAAAAAAAAAAAAAAAAAAAAAAAAAAGTTCACTTCTGCCCCCTAAATGAAGGGGTGTTTTTATAATTGTTGTTTGGTTAAAGTTTGATTATTATAACGAGGGTTTTTGATTAAAGTTTGATAGCTGATGTGGCGCTGACGTGACACCAGGTTAAACTTTAACCAAAGTTACCATACCCTTTGCTCTATTCAATAAAATCAACTTCTCAGTACAAGTGTGGTAATTTCATGATACCGAGCGTTTAAATAAAGAGGCATGCTAGGGCCACATAAAGTTTACACAAAAAATCCTCACCCGCTGATATGTCTTCCCACAAAAAACCAATCACCCGCTGACATGTCAGCGAGTGAGGATTTTTTATGTAAACTTTATGCGGATGTAGCAAAATTCTTTAATAAAAGTATGCGAATAACAGGATCTATCCATAGTGTACCAAGGAATTAATTTTCAAATTTGGAGGACGTAGAAATAAGCGAATACAAAATGTTTGACTACATTTCAATCATGATTATGTTTGAAATGGAATTCGAGTTTGACTTATTCAACATTTATGTATTATATTTTAAAGCCCTGTACTAGGTTAGATCATGAACGGAGTTAATATGTAATATTCGAGGCCTATAAAAGCAGTCTCATCCATGCACATAATATTTCATCTAAAACATCCTAATGGAACTCATAGCTTATTTCATGGAGAACACTCTCTTATCTTCTTTCTTTTTCATATTAACACCTTTCTTCCTTTGGTTTATTACTAATAACTATTACATCACCAAGAAAAACCTTCCACCAGGGCCGCCACCATTGCCAATCATCGGCAATATTCTCCAAATGGGGAAGAAACCTCATGCTTCCACCGCCATATTTGCTAATAAATATGGTCCCCTCATCTCACTTCGTCTAGGTTCTCAACAACTCGTGGTCGCCTCTTCATCAGAGGCGGCCATGGAGATTCTCAAGACTCAAGACCGTCATTTGTCTGGCCGAAACAGGCCTGATTCATTTCAAGTATATCCCACATATGATGGACTTGTTTGGGCACCTGATTGCAACGAACACTGGAAAATATTAAGAACCCTTTGTCGAGCAGAAATATTCTCCACTAAAGCAATTGAAGCTCAATCTGATTTGAGAAACGAAAAGTTGGCTCAGATGTTAGATTACTTGAAAATCACGGAAGGGAAAGTTGTGAAAATTGAAGAAGTTGTTTTTACTACATTGTTTAATACTATGAGCAACATTTTGTTTAGCAAAGATTTTCTTGATTTGAAAGGTGACCATACAACTGCTAATTGGTTGAAAAGGGCACTCCAGAAGACATTGGAAAATTCCATGATTCCAAATGTAAGTGATCTTTTTCCTATAACTAGGAGACTAGATCTTCAAGGATTAAGAAGGGATAGCCTAAAACAGCTAAACGACGTGTCCAGCTTTAATGGCGCCCTAATCAAAGAAAGGAAGGATCGAATGGCTTCTTCAAAAGAGACCAAGGATATGGTGGTAGAGAAAAAGGATTTTTTGGATCATTTACTTGATAATCATTTCACGGATAATCAAATTAACATCTTGGTTGCAGTAAGTCTCTCGCAACCATCTCTATCGTTTTCAAGTTACCTTAACTAAAAGTAGTTTTTTTTGTTTTTTTTTTTTATTTTTTTATTTTTTAAATAACATAGAACTGTAAGACCACAAATAATCCACACTGACAACACACAACACGATTTTTGTTTGCGAATTCTCGTATTCCCATAATTTAATAGAAGTACATATAATAATGACTTGATGTCCAAGATCTTGGGTTATCATAACTGAGAATTTTTTGTAATCCATAATTGTTCTTATATTGTGGTATAGCATATGATAATGACTAACATAAAAAAACAAGCTACTCTAATTATCTTATAGTTGGACAAAAAAATTCTAGGTCACTTGAACGAAGTCACAAAGATATAAATTTTATTGCGAACAATACCTTTTGTCTCTTATTGCGATTTTAACTTAAAAACGTCATTAAATGCAGGAATTATTCATCGCAGGTACAGATACTGTCGTCTCAACCGTTGAATGGGCTATGGCCGAGTTGTTAAAGAACAAAGAAATCATGAAGAAAGTACATGAAGAGCTAAAAGGTGAAACTAACTCCAACACATCTATCATGAAATTGGACTTTTCTAAAGCAACTTACTTTAATGCCTGTATCAAAGAAACGCTAAGATTGCACCCGGTTGTTCCTCTCCTAATTCCTCGACGTGCAATTGAGACTTGTGAAGTTATGGGTTATACGATACCTCAAAACTCCCAAATATGGGTCAACGTCTGGGCACTAGGTCGAGATCCAAAAGTTTGGGATGAACCAAACATTTTTAAACCCGAAAGGTTTATAGGTTCCCACTTGAATTATACAGGCCATGACTTCGAGTTCACACCATTTGGAGGTGGTAGGAGGATGTGTCCTGGTCTACTCTCTGGCATTAAGGGTTTGGAAACTATATTAGCTTCTTTGATACTTGGATTCGATTGGATTCTTCCGCATGGTGAAGATCCAGCAAACCTCGACATGGATGAACATTTTGGGGTGACACTGCAAAAAGAGAAACCTCTTGAACTTATATTTAAACGTAAACAGCAATCACTTTAATTTCAATCGATTCAGTGTTCAAAGTTTAGCATTATATATATGTTTTTATACTGTTTTTCTTAAGGCGGTATACATATATATACAATAAAGAATTACTTACTTAAAGGTTCAATGTGTTTTGTTTGGTGTCATGAATGTAGTCCTTTTGGTTTTTGTTTCACGTAGATCCTCTCCTTGTCGTTTAGCTGCTTACGTATATATATCCAGCCCGTAATTCTTGAACGACGTTGATGGTTAAATATGACATGTAACCCGCACATGATGGATACTTTTGTCTATCATGAGTAATCCAAGGAAGGCTGGCCCATGGAAATATGGAATGTGGCGTTGATGAACACTCGGATTCACATAGGTCTAACTTGCTTCTTGTACGTTAGTGCCTCTCAGAATTAGTTTCAGTCACCCATTGGTATAGTATAATCTCTTTTTATTATTTGCAATATATCAACTTTGCTATTAAGAAAAATAAAACTCAAGAGTATAAAAAACATTAATGTGGTGTTTGGATCACAACGTTAAAGCACATTTGGCTTTCACCATGTCATTTAGGTAAATGAGTCACGTACTCCACGAGATTAGGCTCGTCAGATCCTTAAAGTAATCCGTGACACCATACTAGTTAAGTCGTAAACATATTCCAAAATCACCGGCCCGTAATTGAACATTCGACAAATAAGTGTTGCGCAGGTTCTAAATTAATATTCGTTTCGTCGAATAAGTGGTGGTGTGTAGATACAGATGATAAACGAGATGCCCAAATCAATTTCAGGAAAGAAAATTTGGGAAGTCCTTCACCATTAGATATTTGATCATAGGTGAGATACTTTGTTTAGGTTTGTTCTCAGTAACAAACGTTTGTGTTCTAGAAGTAACAATGTCATATACGTTTGTTTAGGTTTGTTCTCGGTACAAACAATAATTAATCATAGCTGGTACCCTGGTAGAGTGGAACAATAATTATAGAATAAACATTTAACGGTCAAAAGAGAGATAGATGAAAATTACAAAAATATTATATTGAATAAAATAAATATTTAACGGTGACATCACGTTATTTTTTTGTCAAACCAGTAGCCAAATATCAACTGGTTGAACTATTTTTTCGGCATCTCAGCTGCGCGTACCTCTACCTCTCAATCGAAATATGCTTATGAAATTCTTAAACGGACCCATATGCTTAATTGTAATCCGCGCAGAACCCCTGTGGATACTGATAGAAAGCTTGGACCTGATGGCATTCCGGTCAATGATCTCACATTATACCTCAACCTCGTTGGGGCCCATCGGGATCTCACTTTCACGAAACTTGATCTAGTTTATATATATGCATGATCTTCGAGCCACACCGTAACGCCGTGAAGCATTCACTCGGTATGTTTGTAGTACCATTGAACTCGGCATTCAGCTATACCATTCATCTACTTCACAGCTCATCGCCTACACTGATGCCGACTGGGTTGGATGTCGATGTCCGACCACTCGGCGGTCCACTTCAGGTGTGTCTTCCTTGGAGACAATCACCTTCTCACTTGGTCTGCCAAGAGACATAATACATTGTTCCGCTCCAACTCTGAGTCCCAATACGGTGGGGTTGTCAATGTCGTTGTCGTGCCCGTAGGATACCAATCTCCTTCGTGAGTTAAATATACCCCTATACGTTATTACTCTGGTTTATTTTCATAAAGTAAGCGCAATGTATATACTACCTCCGTCTCATAATAAATGTCCACTTTGACTTTTTTTAGTCTTTCCTATTAAACTTTGACCATAAATATTTATATTTGTCTTATATAATACTTGATAAAAAATATATGAATGAATTGGGTTTTAAACGTATTTTTATTTGGTATAATTTTCATCAAGTATTATATAACACAAATAAAAACATTTACGGTCAAACTTGAACAAGAAATACTCAAAAAATTCAAAGTGGACATTTATTATGGGACGGAGGGAGTAATTGTTAATCGCATGCAACACCACCGCACGAAGTATATTGAGATAGACATCCATTTTGTTAGTGAATTAGTAGTTAAGGGTCATGTTCGCCTTCTACATATTTCTTTATGATATCAGTATGTAGACATGTTTACCAAAGGCATGCTGTCTCCACTATTTACTAAATTTAAATCCAATTTTAGCATGTATGAAGTCCTCTAGCTCCAACTACAAGGCTCTATTAGCTGATAGACTATTGGGCTCAGCCCATTTATTGTATTTAGAGTTTTCCCTAATCTCCTTGTGATTATCTACATATATATATATGGATATAATGAAATGAAATAATCTGTCTTAGCTTCAAAAAGACATAATAAATACCTCATCCTCAATGACAACAAGCATTACACTTTTGTTTGAATCTCAAGCAATACACTTTAACCGACAAAACCTTTTATGTACTCCATTGTAAGTCTCACTTGGCTCCTCGCTAAGCTTCTTTTTTATATTCTAATGCCGTTAAAAAAATCTATTTGCTAAATAACAACTTGAACCCGTTAAATGATGAGTAACTTAGATACAGTTTCGCCTTTATTATTAAAGCTGCTCTTGTGCCGCTTAAAAGCTCACCTAAGATGCATGAATAATAACATTATTCTCTCGTTCCAGCTCTATAAAAAGTGTCGTTCATTTTGTTTGTTTGAATTAGTTTTTGGGATCATTGCCTTAAAATATCTTACTTGAGTAGATTACATGATTTGTTTTCCATGTTAAGTGACTTAACTCTTCATTTTCTCGTTGATTATGCTACTAGCTATCTACCCGCGCTATAAGGCGTCAGAAAAAAGGAGATTAAATTAGTCGTTGGCAACAATTGACTTAAACTCGATAATATTATTTAGAAGTTTTGAACAATGTTTCTAAACTTTAACTATCACCAAGATCATATAATATATATAGCAAGTATCTACATTTAAGTCTTGGTATATTCATTACATCTTTCACCATCAACGGTTATTAACTTAAATTGCTTTCAAAAATACTTAAAATATTGTGACTACTCTAATGATGTACTCGTAGTACATTACTTGATAGTTATAAATAATTATAATTCTGAAACTATTAGTTTATTTATATATAAGTTAAATGTTTCAATCAAGTTTGATAAATTAAAAAAAAAATAAATAAATAAATAAATAAATAAAATAAAATAAAATAAAATAAAAAATCAGCACATTGAAAAAAATCACAATCATAATTATCAAAGGATATGATTTCTGTTGTTGTTTGGTTAAGTTGCTTTGTCCTTTTTGAGAGGTTGGAGTTTTTATCGGTATCATTTCTGTTGTTCACATATCTCATTTGTTAGATAGCTTTTTGGAAGTTTCTGTTGTGTGCTTTGAGCTTCGGTGGTTAGGTCCCTCGTCTGGGCTTGTGGTTGTTTCTTGTTTGTTGTTATGTTCTCTTCTTGGGGGTTTGTCCCATGAAGGGTTTTTTTTTTTTTTTTTTTTTTTTTTTTTTTTTTTTTTTTTTTTTTTTTTTTTTTTTTTTTTTTTTATAAATTCTACCTTTCAAAAAAAAAATAATAATTATTATAATTATCAAAGGCTATGATATGTAATAAATCACTGTAACAACATTTATAGTTTAATTAAATGAGAGCAAAATTCCTTAAATAGATCAGTTGCTTTTTGACATATCACTTTCGAGACCTTTTTTGTGGGTGAACTGAAACTAGACCGTGGGCAACTCAACCCAGTAAGAGACAAGTGTAACTTTACTAATTACGAGGTACTGAGTCATAGGGCAACTGGTGTGCTTTTTGGGCAACGACTTTGAGTTGCCCAATTTTAGTACAATCATATTGGACACATGGCTGGGTAGTGCAAGTTGCCAAAGCAACCGGTCTAGAAAAAGCACACTCAAAAAAAGAGTCTCGAAAGTGATGTATCAAAAGGCAACTGGTCTACTTCAAGAATTTTCCCTTAAACAAAAATAAGATGTTGCGAATATTTGTACAATATAGATAACAATTTGAAATGCTAAAATTTCTTTCACACAATTTGAACTGCTAAAATTTCTTTTACACAACATAATTCATGTCAAAGTTATCTCATACGATTTATTTAAAATATCTTTTTCTACCAATTAATAGAAAAAACGAAGTTACACAATATAATTCATCACATAGTTATTTCATATGATTAACTGGCTTATATTATTCATCACTTAGTAGGAGTTATCGTAGGAGCTATCATAGGAGCTGTTTGATAGCCTCTTTTGGGCTTATCCTTGATTCGGCTAGCAAAGTGATATGCCTGTGGATATGCACAGGGACTTGGTGATGGATTGGGATAGTCATCATACTTATCAATTGTTTAGAATATATGTTTAGAATTAGTATTTGTTATATTTTAGGATAAGTCTTGTGTTTGTGTGAGTTATCACATAACTAGTATTTAAGGTCTTATAATTAATGAAAAGTAATCAGTCAAGTTAAAGATCAAAATATTGCTCATTATTCTCTTCTTCTTTTATGACGGAGCTTGCATCACGCTTGAAAGGGTGCTACTATCGATACTACCTCAACAGGTCGTATCAATTGGTGCTTTCATTGAGAGTCCTCGAAGAGGTCTACCAAATTAGGGTTCCAATTAAAAAAAAATGCTCATCAATCACTATTCACGAGTTACTGTTCATGGCATCCGGCAGCAACGATCAGGACGCACTATCTAAGCTCTTGCAAATGGGTACGGTGGCCGAATATCAGAGTGAGTTTGAGGTACTTATAAATCGAGTATATACGTAAGTCGACGGGGTCATGTCGACGGGATAATATACGCCCGTCGACATGATGACGGGATGGCCCCGAAAATGTCGACGGGAGTGGCGTCGAATGTAGTAGTGTTAGTTTGTGTTCCTTGATTGAGATCAAGTATTCTTCTTTTGGTTCAAACTGTTGGAGAACAGTTTTGGTTGTAAACTTCTTATTATTATTAATCTAATTGAGCAATTTTAGTTTTTCTTCATGGTATCAGAGCCAGGTTGCAAAAACTTGCTATGATTATCATTTTGAAAAATTAGGGTTTGGTGAGATTTGGGGCTTTTGGTCTTTAGAGGCTCCTGGTGTTAATTAAGTGGGTAATATCATCATTTATGGTGTTGATCGTTCGATTGAAAGTGGNATGGTATCAGAGCCAGGTTGCAAAAACTTGCTCTGATTATCATTTTGAAAAATTAGGGTTTGGTGAGATTTGGGGCTTTTGGTCTTTAGAGGCTCCTGGTGTTAATTAAGTGGGTAATATCATCATTTCTGGTGTTGATCGTTCGATTGAAAGTGGTAATTTGGGTTTGCCCTAATTTGAAAAATTAGGGCTGGTGATCCTGGTTCTGGGCTCGTGCTGTGTTTCTACTATATCCCTAGACTAAGTGAATCTAGGGTGTAGTAGGGCTGTTATTCCGCTGCTGATTATCCTTGCGTGCTCTGTAACACCTCTCACACCTTCTTTCTTGTTCAATACTTGTTTGCTGGCTTATTGTTGCTTAGTTGTTTCTTGTTTTTTGGCTCTTTGGCTTATTGATATGCTTGTGTGCGCCCTTGACCTACCACTTTAGTGGCAAGGAAAGCCTGGGAACTACTTTCTCTTCCTTATCTTGTGTGTTTGTGTATGATAACTAATTGATCATGTCTTTTAATGGTGACCATACTGATGATGAATTTGAACTTGATAACAATAACACTACTTTAATCAGTAAATTGGACTTAAGTCATCCTTTGCATCTTCATCCTAATGATTCTGCCTCTTTGACTGTTGTCTCTATTAAATTAAAAGGAAATGAAAACTACAATGTTTGGTCATGTGCTATGCTCTTAGCTCTTGAGGGCAAGAATAAAACTGGTTTTATTGATGGTACTTGTAGGAGATCTAATACTAATGAAGTATTGGGTAGACAATGGGATAGAGTAAATGTTGTTGTGCTGGGATGGATATTGAATTCCATTTCAGAAGAACTGTTTCTTGGCCAAATTTTTTCAAAAAATGCTAGTGATGTTTGGAATGAATTAAAGGAAACTTTTGATAGGGTTGATGGGTCTGTCACATTTAACTTGCATCACAAGATAAACTCATTAACTCAAAATGGCTCAACTGTGTCTGAGTATTTTAACAAGTTAAGCACTTTGTGGAAACAATTTGATGCCATGGTAAAATTGCCTAGGTGCACTTGTCATGCTGCAGATGATTTTAAAAGGCATAATCAAATGATGAAACTTATGCAATTTTTAATGGGTCTTGATGATACCTATATGCAAATTAGAAGTAATATTCTGGCTAGAGACCCTTTGCCTGATGTGAAAGGTGCTTATGCTATCATTTCCAGTGAGGAATCTCACAGAAATGTTGTTGCTGGAAGCTCTAGCAGAACCCATAATTCTGCTTTTGCTTCCAGGGTGGTTTCTCAAACTGGTCAAACCAGTGCTAACCCTACAAATCAGACCAATAATGTTTCTGCCAATTTCAATAGAGTTTCTGATTATAGGAGAAACACTGGTTCTGGACCCTCTATTACTTGTGAACATTGTGGGTATGTTGGTCATACTAAAGACAGATGTTTTAAATTAATTGGGTTCCCTCCAAATTTTGGAAAAAAGGGGAACAATCAAAGATCTCAGAACAACAAAAAATTTTACTCTAATAACAATTCTTTTACTTCTGGCCCTGGCTCATCCTCTGGTTCTGGTTCATCCTCTGGGTTCACTGATGAACAACTTAATACTCTCATGTCTCTCATCAAAGACAACTCTCTCAAAGGAAACAATGTGCAAGCCAACATGGCAGGTACATATTACAACAAGAGTAAAATCTTTAATCAAAACTTTCAAAGATTTTTTTCCACTAATAGCAATTTAAAACTTAAACTTAACTCAGATGGAAAAATCATTGATTCTGGTGCTAACCAACACATGACATACACTGATAAGGACTTAGTCAATGTTGTTGACATTTCCAAACTTAGAATAAAGGTTGGTCATCCCAATGGGACAGAAGCCTTTATCACTAAAATTGGAAATCTCAAGCTAAATGAGTCATTAACATTGTATGATGTTCTGGTTATACCAGAATACTGTGTTACCTTGGTTTCTGTTCATAAACTTGCTAAGGATAACAAAGTCTTGGTTGCCTTTGATGAGACCAAATGTTATTTTCTGTTTATAAACCCTAAATGAGTCCTTAATAACGGGGATCTCTGAAAACTTACTTAAAATGTTTTATATCTCTGGCCTTAAACCGGCTTTATAATGTGCACTCTTAAGGTTAAACCCCACAACTTTAGGCGAAGCATTTTCATTAGCCCGTGCAACAGAAGCACGTTTTAAGGATCATGGGTCGCCTTCTTTTAGCAACAAAACAAGTAGTAACAACAGCGGACTTCAAAACCAAAACTTGACAACGTCACGTTTTACTGTGACGCGTCAGGAACCTGTTGACGAGGTTGTATTTGTAAAGGTTTTAGTGGATGGTAAACAAGATGAGTCGAAAGTGGTGAAAGTGGTAGGTGTGGCCGATGATCAAAACAGTGATGAGCCAAACATGTTGGAAGGTAAAGGGGTTATAGGTGTTGGGGTAAATGAAAATAGCAAATGGGTTGATAAAGAAGTCCAATACTCTGTTTATACTCTACATGTTCTTATTGCATTCTTAAAGCGTCTTAATGACAAGTATATAAAGAAGAAAAATATGGAAGCTGCAATTCAAAGAAAATTATGGGATCCCGAAATTAAAAGTGCTTTTCAAGACAACACCTTGAGGGTTATGTGGTTTTGAAGGACTGAGGAATGATATGCTTGTGGATATGCACAGGGATTTCGTCATGGGTTAGAATAGTCATCATACTTATCAATTGTTTAAGATATGTCTTTAGGATAAGTATTTGTTATATTTTAGGATAAGTCTTGTGCTTGTGTGAGTTATCACATAACTAATATTTAAAGTCTTGTCATTAATGAAAAGTAATCAATCAAGTTAAAGATCAAAATATCTCTCATTATTCTCTTCTTCTTTTTGTGACGGAGCTTGCATCATGCTTGAAGGGGTGCTGCTATCGGTACTACCTTAACGGGTCGTATCACAAAGTTTGTTGTTTGATAAATTTTTTTGTGCCACTTAGTGATTCCACTAGATATCTAGCGGCTCAGCATTCAAGAGATGCAAATTGATCTAGCGTCTCTTTGAAGGGCTATTTTTATGTGATTTCAATTCAACTCATTTATCATTATTAAATGAACATTCTCTATACTCCCTCCGTCCCAAAATTATTGTCCAGTTTGAATTTTCAAAGTCAAACTGGTTCAACTTTGACCATAAATATATATTATTTATTATATAATACTTGATGAAAAATTATACCATTGAAAAGTACATTTAAAACCCAATCCATTTATATATTTTGTATCAAATATTATATAACACCCACATAAATATTTAAGGTCAAAGTTGAAGAAGAAATACTAAAAAAGTCAATATTGGACAATAAATTTGGGACGGGGGGAGTATATATTATAGCGGGGGTGCTATTTTGTCTTTAGTGATTAAAAAAAGGTTTCTTCAATAAAAAAAATGTTTTTCTAATAAAAAACTACTTCCTGTTTTCAATTGGATCTTTAGCCCAAAGACCTGAGGCCCAATTACTCACAAATGGTTGCATATTCTTATGTGAATTTTCTCTATGTGCTATTGTGCTACAAAACGAATTCTTTAACAAACAATAGCTTAAAGAAAAATTGAAGAGCAGGAGTCGTTAATAAGATTTCTTCTGCCCATTTACGTGCATAACCAACGCCCCGCCGCAACGCGGAGGGCTGAAGCCATCCTTGTTTTATATTATAACTTAAGTCCCTTTCTACTTGCGTATATTTTATTACATTTTTTTTTAATTTGTTACTTTTTTTGGTTTCATCATCCGAGTTTTGTAAGTTTATGTCCTTACTGGTATATTATCCTAACAAGGTTATGAGATGTTGTAACATTAGATATAAACACAAAAAATAATATGTGCAAAAATATTATGTAAGCGAATATATACTAACGCAAGAAAATAACAATATACGATGTAGCAAGGTTATGAGATTGAACTACTTTTGACGACTAGACATGTGAATGTAAATCTCATACCCTACGCAGTACGTACCTTAAAAGACCCGTGAAACTAGTATAGAATAACCAACTTTGCCCAAAGCACACGCGAAACTCTCTCATTCGATGACGTAGTATCCGCCATGGACTCTTTTGTAATAATAGTCTCATCAATGTTCATTCAATATTCAACCATTGCCTATTGTTGTTTGGATGTATATGGGCTTGCATTTCCAACCTAGACCGTCCTTATTCATTAAAAATGTCGTTTTAATAATAATAGTGTGATATCCATGACAAAGCTATTAGGATTTCAATAATAAAAATAAAAGTCCAACAAAGAAGTCTAACAGGAGGAATAAAGGGACTACCTAAGACTTATGACAAAGCTATTTATAAAGCTAAAAAACAACAATACGGAGAAACTAATAGCAATGTGGATTCTTCTTTAAAAAATATTAAAAAAAATATTTTATCTACCAAAGGAAAGTGGTACGTATGTTAACATAATTAAGGAAACTCTAATTAATGATGTATAAGAAAGTCTAATATTCAATAATATCAACTTTCGCATTACATAGTGTGTCGCCATTTGGTTTATACTTAATTTATACGAGTAATATTCACGCAATTGCATTTTAAGAACTTCGTAATGAATCTAAAAGTAACTTGAAAGTGCGAAACAAATTTACATTTGAAAAGTTAAAACACTTTAAAACGCTCGTCGTCAAACATAACATTTATCGTTAATAAAAACTATCTAGTTGATTATTTGCTTTGTAATTTCAGTAGCTTTGCAATCCAAAAAGGGCTAGCGGCGCAGCTTGTTGCTCGTTTGCCTTCAACCACTATGTAAATTCTATTTTGATAAAATAAAATTTTCTTCTTGTTGTTGTGAATAAATGATAATAATAATAATAATAATAATAATAATAATAATAATAATAAAAAGTTTGAATGACATGACTATGGAAGTAAACTTTATTTTGTCTTACGTTTTGTGAACGAATTCACCCCTTGCAGGAGACCCCATTTCACCATATACCTACTCACTTTATGCATGGAAATATTTAATTACTCAGTTCATGCAGAAGCAAATAAATGAAGATAAAGGCTTCAAGTATCACTGCCTCACTGGAGATCTAAGCAACTAAAGATTTCTCACCTATACTTTGCAGATGACTTACTTGTCCTCTGTCATGGTGATTTCAAATTTGCTAAAGTGATGAAAGAAGCATTAGATAAATTCAGTATTGTATTTGGTCTGAATTGAAGCCTAACTTGGGGAAAAGTATTGTCTTCTTTGGTAATGTGGATGATCAAACCAAATAAGGGATTCTTTCATTATAGCCATTCAAAGTATGCAAGCTTCCTGTCTCTTATCTGGGTGTCCCTCTCATTACAAAGCAAATTGATGTGACAAAATGTATGAGTTTGATTGACAAAGCCAAAGTCAACAATTGGAAAAATAAAATGCTATCCTATGCTGAAGACTTCTAGGGATGGGAATGGCCGAGGAAAAACCACAGGTACCTGCATGTAAATGGGTGGATAACCCCGTCAATTTTTATCCATGGGTGGGTTGTGGGTGAAAATTTGTACCCATCGGTGGGTGGAGGGCGGGTAACGAGTGTTGTATACCCGTGACGGGTAAACCCATGACACCTATTTAAAATATCCACAGGTGTACCTATGGAAATACCCATAGGTGTACTCGTAAACCCATTTATATTAAACTAAAATTTATTATAATACTTAAATATTTGTAAGGTTGTTAGTATATATTTAATACTCCCTCCGTCGCATATTAAATGTCCACTTTTGAAATTTGGAGTCTTTTTTCTTCAACTTTGACCTTAAATTTTTTTGTTTTTATTATATAATACTTGATATAAATTATATCTAACGAAAATACATTTAAAACTCAATTCATTCATATATTTTGCAACAACATTATATAACACACATAAAAATATTTAAAGTCAAAGTTTATAAAAAAAAAAACTTTGAAAATCAAAGTGGACATTTAATATGGGACGGAGAGAGTAATACCCAACTCGATAGAAAACACATTAAATAATTGTAAGGTTGTTCATAAGTTGTTGAAGAAGTAGGATATTAAGAGGGTCAAGTGACTGTAATTTTGTATTTTGTTTACGATATTTTAAATTGTTTTATTTTATCTCTTGAAATGAACTAATATGATATGTTTAATTTGCTAGTTTGAAACATATGTTTTAGTATTTTGTGAACTTGGTATATGGCAAATTGATATGGTGCCTTATTACACAGTTTTATAATTAGTCTTCATATCACGGCTTTATGCTTTTGTTGCATTTCACTAACCCATTGGTCTACCCATGGGCAACAGATACCTGCAGGCATGGGCATAGGTAAAAGATTGTACCCATTGGCGGGTGGCGGGTGACGGGTGGGTGGTGGGTGAGAAAAAAACCACGAGGCCGGGTGCCGGGTTAGAGGTACTCGTACCCATTGCCCATGGGTGCCATCTCTAAAGACTTTAGCTCATTGCCTTAGTCCTAGCATCTATGCAAGTCTATTGGGATTCTGTGTTTATCCTTCCAAAAGCAATGGTGAAAGATGTAGATAAGATTCTCAAACGCTTTCTATGGTGCTTAGGGGAATTGACAAGAGGCAAAGCCAAAGTTGCATGGAAACAAATTTGTAAACCAAAAAAGGAAGGAAGTCTTGGAATTAAAGATTTTGGAGAATGGAATGAGGTTCTTATGGCTAAGCATATGTGAAATATGGCTAGTAACAAGGAGTCTTTGTCACTAAAATAGATCAATGTGTTAAGTTTCTTGTGGCTAACCACGAATATTAGGAAAGACAGTGAATACTTGAGGATAATTGGAGTGGAAACCTAGTATGGCTGAGTAATGGGTCAAACCCGACTCGAACCGACCAAAACCGATCCGAACCGAAAATCGAATAAGAGTAAAATATGAACTGAGAACCGAACCGAGTAAAAACTATCAAAACAAAAACGGAACCGAATAAGGTCATTTCGGGTCGGTTTAGCTATTTCGAACCGAATAAGTGTGTTTTAACCCGAACCGAACCGAACCGAGTAAAACCAAAATTGCTAACCTCGCTAGTTTGTAAAGATAAAATCATACATGTGAATTAGACTAGATATGTAGTAACCTTTGCCCGCAGGGACTAGTATTTTTTAAGTGGCAAACTTGTAATGTATATAGCCTATAAATACTCCTCATGACTCTCTATGAGGGGTGTGAGTGTGTAACCATTCTTTCATTAATAATATATTGCTTCTATTCATTTCACCCTCTCTTTACTTTCTCTCACTAGAACAATGAATCGTAGCATCATGTTTGATCAACCTCGACGCCCCGAACTACATAAATCATATAACTTTACGGTCTTACAAGTGGCATCAGAGTCTAGGTTGTTTATTTTGATGATTTTGTGTGGTTCGTATGTTTTGTTTAAGCTATCATTACCAATATTTTTGTATCTGGAAATTTTTTTCCTACTTTTGTGGTAAACAGTTTTTTATACAAGTTCTTTCTTGTATCCAAATGGTCAAAACTAATAAAAGTCCTAAACTTTAATTCTCAGTTTCATACATGTGTTACTTGTGTCATTTACGGTACCAATATTATAGCTTTATGTAACTTCTTATTTATGTGACTGTTTTGTTCCATTCTGTGAAAAAGTGGTCAAAAAGGTAGTTGGAAAAAGTGGTCGAAAAAAGAGGGTCGGAAACTGGTCGGAATAGTACAAAAAAGGGTTTATCGCAGGTGACCACAAACCCTCTTTTATCGAACTTTCTTATAAATAAAGTTCGACAGACCCTCTTTTATCGAACATCGTGTAAAGAAAAGTTCGATAGACCCTACTTCATCGCAGTTGGTATCGATTTCTTGTAAAGAAATTCGATAAGGTTTTATCAAAGTTTGACTTATCGAAGTTAGACTTATCAAACTTGGACTTGTCGAACTTGGACTTATCGAACTTGGTTTTAAAACTCATTATCAAACTCAAGACAAGTTATTGAACTTGCCTTATAACCTGTTATCGAATTTAAGACATAAAGTAAGATGAAGATGAAGACCCATTGACCAAGACTATTGACCACTAAACAATATACCAGACTCTCTTTGTTGAGAAAAAAGACTCATCTGATATCAGATGTTAACCTCAAGGACTAACTTTGCATGTTTGATATTTCAGTTCTAGTCCTTTTGGACCTTGTGGTGTTATATTGGATGGATGTGCTCAAACTCTCAAAGACCTATGGCAAGTGAGATAAAAGGAATAAACATGGAAGGGCTTATCTGCAAATATTGAAGGATTGGATTGCAATTTACTCTGGAAATTTACCCGTTTCTTTGTCCACTTCTTTGTTACTTTTGGTTAGCCGTTTTTCTTGTCTTCTCTCTAGAAATTGTCCTTGGGTCTCTCTGTATTAAGTTGGTCTACCCTCTTGAGTTCATCACCTAGAAAACTCACTACTCTCTTGTACTTTGATTTTTATTCTTGATTGAGATCAAGGTTTGGTTAAACTGTTTGAGAACAGACTTGGGTTTCTAGTGTTTGTAATCTTTGGTTTATTAATAAAAGTGTTTAAGAATCATTTGATTCAGTTTTTCTTCATGGTATCAGAGCCAGGTTGCATAAACTTGCTCTGACTATCGATTCAAATTTTTAGTGTTTCAAAAAATTTTGAGGGTTTTTTAAAATTGATTGTTATAATTAAATTAAACACTGTTAATTGAAGGACTAACCTTGTGGTTGCTCAGATCTATAAGTTTTTTGCAAAACGCCCAATATTCTTGAAAATTTAGGGTTTGGTACTATTTGGGGTTTTTAACTCTTAGAGGCTCCTGGTGATAATTAAGTGTGGTTTATCAATCCATCTGGTGCTGATTTATCGATTGGAGGTGGTAATTTGGTTTTGCCCTAATTTCAAAATTAGGGTTTGGTGATCTTGGATCCTGGTTCTGGGCTCGTGCTGTGTCTCTGCTATATCCCTAGACTAAGTGAATCTAGGGTGTAGTAGGGCTGTTATTCCGCTGCTGTTTATTATTGTGTGCTCTGTAACACCTCTCACACTCTCTCTTTTTATTTTTCAGTCCTTTTTTTTCTTGCATAGATTGACGGGGAGTAGGAGATGAGGTTGTTGGAAGTTGATTGTGTTTGTGATTGNGGTAATTTGGTTTTGCCCTAATTTCAAAATTAGGGTTTGGTGATCTTGGATCCTGGTTCTGGGCTCGTGCTGTGTCTCTGCTATATCCCTAGACTAAGTGAATCTAGGGTGTAGTAGGGCTGTTATTCCGCTGCTGTTTATTATTGTGTGCTCTGTAACACCTCTCACACTCTCTCTTTTTATTTTTCAGTCCTTTTTTTTCTTGCATAGATTGACGGGGAGTAGGAGATGAGGTTGTTGGAAGTTGATTGTGTTTGTGATTGTGGTTTTGTTGATGCTTATCTGCTTCTTTGTCTAGTTGCTTAGTTGTTTTGTTTCTAGTTACTGTTGTTATGCTTGTGTGCGCCCTTGACCTACCACTTTAGTGGCAAGGAAAGCCTGGGAACTTCTTTCTCTTCCTTATCTTGTATGCTTGTGCATGTTGTTTGATTAATCATGTCTCTTCATGGTTATACTGATGAAGAATTTGAAACTGATAATGATAAGAATGTCACCCTTATCAGCAAACTTGACCTAATTCACCCATTACACTTACATCGTAATGATTCAGCTTCTTTAACTGTCATCTCTATAAAACTCAAAGGACTGAAAATTACAATGTTTGGTCATGTGCTATGCTCTTAGCCCTTGAAGGTAAGAATAAAACTAGTTTTATTGATGGTACATGTAGGAGATCTAATACTGATGAAGTTTTGGGTAGACAATGGGACAGGGTTAATGCTGTTGTTTTGGGATGGATCTTGAATTCCATCTCAGAAGAATTATTTCTTGGGCTAATTTTTTCCAAAAGTGCTTGTGATGTTTGGAATGAGTTAAAAGAAACTTTTGATAGGGTTGATGGATCTGTGACTTTTAACTTGCATCATAAGATACATTCATTAACCCAAAATGGTACTAGTGTTTCTGAATACTTTAACAAATTGAGTACTCTGTGGAAACAATTTGATGCTATGGTTAAACTACCTAGGTGTACTTGCCATGCTGCTGATGATTTTAAAACGCATAATCAACTTATGAAACTAATGCAATTCTTAATGGGTCTTGATGATACTTACATGCAAATTAGAAGTAATATATTATCTAAAGATCCTTTACCTGATGTCAAAGGTGCTTATGCTATCATCTGTAGTGAGGAGTCACATAGAAATGTTGTTGCTGGAAGTACTAGCCGAACCCATAATTCTGCTTTTTCTTCTAGAATTGTCAATCAGTCTGTTCAACCTAGTGCTACTCCTACTAATCAGACCAATAATGCTTCAGCCAATTTTAATAGAGTTCCTGATCATAAGAGAAATGTTGGTTCTGGTTCCACCCTTGTTTGTGAACACTGTGGTTCTAATGGTCATACTAAAGAAAGATGTTTCAAATTGATTGGGTTCCCTCCAAACTTTGGGAAAAAAGGGAAACAATTACAAACCTCAGAACACCAACAAAAAATTTTCTAACAATTCTGTTGCTTCTGGTTCTGGTTCATCTTCTACTTCTAGTTCTGGTTCATCCTCTATTTTCACAGATGAGTAACTCAGTACCCTTATCACTCTCATCAAAGACAACTCTCTCAATGGCAACAATGTGCAAGCCAATATAGCAGGTACATATTTTAATGAGAGTAAAACCTTTAACCAAAACTTTCACAAGTTTTTTTCCACTAATAGCAATTTAAAACCTAAGCTTGACTCTGGTGCAAACCAGCACATTACATACACTGATAAGGACTTGGTTAATGTTCTTGACATTTCCAATCTTAGAATAAAAGTTGGCCATCCTAATGGATCAGAGGCCTTTATAACTAAAATTGGAAATCTCAAACTCACTAAGTCCCTAACACTTTATGATGTCCTGGTTATACCAGAATACTGTGTTACTCTGATCTCTGTTCATAAACTTGCTAAGGATAATAAAATTTTGGTTGCCTTTGATGAGAATAAATGTTATTTTTTGGATCAGGATTTGAAACAGGGAAAAGTTCTGGGGATTGGTAATCAATGTAGTGGTCTGTATTATTTCAATCTGGATGTATATATTTTAATAGTAGTACCTCTTCTTTTCTAACTAACCTCTCTCAATATGACTAGCACTGCAGGCTTGGTCACCCTACAGACCCTGTTCTAACTGTTTTAAAATCTTATATGAAATTTCATTCCAATAATCAAAACATGGTTTGTGAAATCTGTCAAAGAGCTAAACAAACTAGAGAACCATTTCCTTTAAGTGATCATACTACCACTGCTTTAGGGGAACCTGTTCATTTAGATCTCTGGTGAGCATAAAAGGTTGCTAGTAGAGAAGGTTATAGATATTTCTTGACTATTGTGGATGATTTCACTAGGGTTGTTTGGGTATATCTAATCAAAACTAAAGATGAAGTTTTTCATTACATCACCATTTTCTATAATCTGCTTGAAACTCAATTTGATAAAAGAATAAAGAGTTTTAGAAGTGATAATGGCACTGAGTTTGTTAACCAAACTCTCTCTAAGTTCTGTGAAACAAAAGGTATTATCCATCAGACCTCTTGTGCTTATACTCCACAACAAAATGGCATTGCTGAATGAAAACATAGGCATTTGTTGAATGTGGCTAGATCCCTTTTGTTTCAGGGTGGGAATTCCCCTTAAGTTTTGGACTGAATGTATTCTTACTGCTACATTTCTTATTAACAGATTACCATCATCTGTCCTTAATGGAAAATCTCCTTTTGAAATGATATATAACAAGAAACCTACTCTTTCTGATTTAAGGATGTTTGGTTGTTTGTGCTTTGCTACTACTGTCAATAATAATGATAAATTAAGCCGTAGGTCTGAGAAATGTGTCATGATGGGGTATTCTAATTCAGAAAAGGGATATAGGCTGTACAGTCTTGATAAGCATCAGTTTATCTTTTCAAGGGATGTCAAGTTCTTTGAATCCATCTTTCCATTTAAAGAGTCTGTCACTAATATGAACCAAGATACCTCTGAAAATGCTTTTCAAAACTTGAACCATTTGAACTTTTTTGATGCTGAAACCCCTGAACTCCCCTATGATGAAAAGAGAGTAGACCCTAAGCTGAATAGTGACAATTTGTCACAAAGTGAAGGTGATCACTCTGCTTTATCTGGCAGAATTCTTGTCACTGATCAAAACAGTGATCATATTTTTGCCGATGAGGATGAGATGGTTGCTATACTTGAAGAAAACAATATTTCTGAGGGTAATTTGAATCAAGATTCTAATCCTTCTGTTCAGGAAGAAGCACCTTTGAGAAATTCTTCTAGACCGTTTGTTTTTCCAAAAAACTACAATGATTTTGTTGTTGAGTCCAAGGTTAAGTATGGAATTGAAAATTTTGTGAACTACACTAAACTTAGCCCTGGAAATTATTGTTTTACAGTTCAATTAAACAAAAGTCATGAACCAAAAACTTTCTTTGAAGCTTCTAAATCTGTCTATTGGACTGATGCTATGAATAATGAAATTGAGGCTTTATATAGAAATGATACCTTTGAAATCACTGTTTTACCCCTTGGTAGGAAAGCCATAGGGAGTATATGGGTGTTTAAGATTAAGTATAAGTCTGATGGAGAAATAGATAGATACAAGGCTAGAATTGTTGCTAAAGGCTTCAATCAAAAGGAAGGTGTTGATTTTGAGGAGACTTTCTCCCCTGTTGTTAAAATGGTTACTGTTAGGTGCTTCCTCAATATTGCTTTGCAAAATGATTGGCCTATATTTCAACTTGATAGTAATAATGCCTTTCTTTACGGTGAGTTTGAGGAAACTGTTTACATGAAACTGCCAGAAGGGTTCCTCCCTGAAGGTGATAACAGAGTATGCAGACTTAAAAAGTCCCTTTATGGTTTAAAACAAGTCCCTAGACAATGGAATGCTAAGCTTACATCCACTCTCATTGAAAATGGCTTTACTCAAAGTAAAAGTGATTATTCTTTATACACTAAGTCTAAAAATGGTATGTTCATAGCATTGCTTGTCTATGTGGATGATATTATTGTTACTGGGAATAATATTAATGAAATCAACAACTTCAAAGATTTCCTGAAAACCAAGTTTATGATTAAAGATTTGGGTAAACTTCAATATTTTCTTAGCATTGAAGTTACTGATACTGAAAAAGGAATGTGTTTAAATCAAAGAAAGTATTGTTTGGATCTTTTAAGTGAGTATGGGATGCTTGGCTGCAAACCTGCCAAGACTCCCTTGAAGTCAAAACTTGTTATCACTAATCAGGCCACTGATAATGATCCTTTACTTGACAGTGTTACTGATTATCAGAAACTTATGGGAAAACTTATTTACTTGACCAATACTAGACCTGACATCTCTTATGTTGTTCATTGCTTGAGCCAATTCATGCATTCCCCCCTCAAATCTCATCTCAGAATAGCCTTTAAGATTCTCAGGTATCTCAAAGGTACTCCAGGTTTGGGCATACATATTACTAAGAACTCTGGTATGTCTCTTCTTGCTTATTCTGATGCTGAATGGGCTAAATGCATTGTGACTAGAAGATCAGTCACTGGCTACTGTGTCTTTTTAAATGGGTCTTTAGTATCTTGGAAAAGTAAAAAGCAACCTACTCTCTCAAAAAGCTCTACTGAAGCAGAGTATAGAGCTCTTGCTTCAGTCACCAGTGAAGTAATTTGGATATTAAAAATTTTAAAAGATTTTCAGATTAATAATCTTTTACCTGTTCCTCTTCACTGTGACAGTAAATCAGCTATCAAAATAGTTGCCAACCCTGTCTTTCATGAAAGGACCAAACACCTTGAAATTGACTTGCATTTTGTTAGAGAAAAGATTTTAAATGGTGTGGTCAAAACTGTCAAGGTAGATTCTGCAAATCAAATTGCAGATATCTTTACAAAAGGGTTGGACACATTACAACACAATTTTTTGGTTACAAAGCTTAACATGTTCAATCCTTACCTGATATCAGATGAAGGGGGATGCTGAGAAAAAGGACTCATCTGATATCAGATGTTAACCTTAAGGACTAACTTTGCATGTTTGATATTTCAGTTCTAGTCCTTTTGGACCTTGTGGTGTTATATTGGATGGATGTGCTCAAACTCTCAAAGACCTGTGGCAAGTGAGATAAAAGGAATAAACATGGAAGGGCTTATCTGCAAATATTGAAGGATTGGATTGTAATTTACTCTGGACATTTACCCGTTTCTTTTTCAACTTCTTTGTTACTTTTGCTTAGCCGTTTTCCTTGTCTTCTCTCTAGAAATTGTCCTTGGGTCTCTCTGTATTAAGTTGGTCTACTCTCTTGAGTTCATCACCTAGAAAACTCACTACTCTCTTGTACTTCGTTTTGTATTCTTGATTGAGATCAAGGTTTGGTTAAACTGTTTGAGAACAGACTTGGGTTTCTAGTGTTTGTAATCTTTGGTTTATTAATAAAAGTGTTTAAGAATCATTTGATTCAGTTTTTCTTCACTCTTGGACCTCGTATATTTTAATTTCATGTCCCACTCGTTTCTTAAATTAACATTTACAAATTTAATTAGAATTAACTAAGTGTGTAATTAATCTTTTAATTTATCTGAGAAAAGAAATGGGGCTAATATTACAAAACAACGATATATTTTCTAAAACAACGATATATTTTAACTCGTCAAAAGCGTAACATAAGCTATACTACAATATTGATGTATTTTTAGTGACATGTTACATAAAAAGAAATCTTCAATTACTGTACTTTTTAATTTTATATTGTTCTCTTAATAGACCTATTTAAAACGTTAAAACGTGCCAAAATTTGATGGGTTTTGGCACTAGTGAATCATTGTACTTTTTTAAAATGTTCCGCTCTTCTCCCTGAAGGGAAAGATATATGAAAGTAGCATTCCCTATATGAATGATTTAGTTGAATCAGTGTATTATATATTTTCAATTATGAACCCAATATTTTATTTTATATTGCAAGCCTTTTTAATTTAGTGTTAGACGGATAACATTGATTAATTGAATAATGAGAGAATATGATGAGGCGAAAAGTGTTACGTTTTTAGGGGGTCATTTAAGCCCTAATCCGTAATTATTTGATCAAATATTGCCTTAAATCGTTCCTTTTGTCATTTTAGGTACTTTGGAGAGGAATTCTGGAAAAGAAAGCATTTTGGACGTTTTTAGAGCATAAAAGTGAAGAAAACGACAAAGTCTCAAAATATGCTGGAAATTGTACCGGACGGCGTCACGCTTTACCAGGTTACGGCGTCACTCTTTGACAACAAGGTGGATTAGGTCGTCACGTTTTATCACAAAGGGAGACGGCCCCGAGAGTTTATAAGGGGACGGCGTCAGAATTGGATCTGAGCAATCCGAGAAATGTTTTGGCGGCGAGGTGACGGCGTCACACTCTATAAGGTGACGCCGTCAGATTGTAAATTCTATATATATTCTTCTAATTTTCATTCATTAGTGTACAACTTTTGGGAAAAACCCTAGCTCGTGTTTTACAGTATTTTTAAGGGTTTTTCATCCTTTGAAACTCTGTCTTAATTAAAGATAAGTCCTTTTCCAAATCAATTAATATGTCTATGTGTTGTTTGATTATATCTTATGCTTGTCTTTCAATTAACATGCTAGGCTAGGTCTTTGTTGTGTTTGCTTGGATCTAATGAAACCTAGCTATTGATTATATGTTGTTGGTTTGTTTGTGATCATTGTGGGTGGTTGAAGTCGATGCTAGGCTTAAGAAAACTGGCTAACCTCCTCTACGGTAACTTGGTTGAACGTCTTAAGAAACATGAATCGGATGTGTACTACGATTATATGGTTGTATTTAATGCATGAGCGAATTCTAACGATCCCATGTTAGGAGCTTTTAGTCGGCTCGACATAGGAGTGAAGTAGGAGCTTATAGATTTAGGGAAGATCGTACACGGCCCTACGAACGGTTTAAAAGAATACAACCCGTCATCCACACAATTACAACAAACCAATTAACATGTAAAAGATAGCTAGGGAGTAAGGAAATCTAAGTAAACACATATTTCTCTCATATAAATTTCACAACCATTTACTTTTTCTTGTTATTTTATTTTATTTGCAAATGTAGTTATTTGGGTTAGTTGACTAGCAACTAATTCCGCCCACTCTTCCAAAACCCGAGATTTTTACTTGCTTTCATAAAATATAAAAATACAAAAAGAATCATCCCTCAACCCTTAGACCTAATTAGAGTAGCTTTTCAAGCCTAGTCGACAGCTGAATGTTTCGATCTGGTTCGATTCACGATCAATCCCCCGGTACTTGCCACTTCACTATACTACATCGGTCAGGTACACTGCCTGGTGGGGGTTGTAAGCTTCTCAAGATCCCTTGAGAGGTAAAACCTAACTGCATAGGTTGCAAAACCCACGCATCAGAATACATTTGATCTAATATTTATAGTGTATATTTGCATTTATATTAATTCTAATCTAATAAAAATACTAATATAATCCTAACTATAATGCAAATTCACTAACCAACCCCCCCTCCTGGCAATTAAAATAGTAGAACGAACGAACGCTCAGTTTGTTTTGAAACTTATCAAACAAAACAGGCAGTACGTAGGATATAGTGACTTTGAGTCTAGCTACAAGACTCGTTAATAAAGAAAAACGCTTCTTGGGAGGCAACCCAAGCTTTATTTGTTTTGTGTGTTTGTTTATTTGAATTTATTTGTTTCCGTATGTATGTTTTATTTTTGTTGTTATTTATTCATGTTTCAAATTAAAATTGTGAAAATGCTTTATTTTGTTTTTAACTTCGTCTTAACTACATATAAAGGTATTTTGCAAAAGATAAGTGAAAGGGAAATCTAAATTTGTTTAAAAGAACGAATTGGAACATGAATTGTAGCGATATAAAATAAACATACATATTAGTATTTGTTTGAGTCAAATGCTTGTATCGAGTCATAATGAAATTTTGCAGGATTTTAGGAATTGAGGTAATTGTTTTTCCCGAAATTTTTCGGAAACTAAACATAAAAATTCTGTGAGATCAATTCTGACGGCGTCAGGCTTTGATTCCAGAAAAAGTTTTTAAAATTTTATTTTTCTGCCGGATTATAAAAATTACTGCATCTTTAATTCCAGGAATCTGCAAAATTTTCATTCCACAAGCATTATATCCTTATATAGAATTTGCCGCCGATTTTACGCAAGGTTTGCCTAGATTGTTTTCTCAGGTTTAACAGGTTACATTGGACAAGAAGATGAACATGGAATCAAGTTCATGACATCAAGCTTTTGGCGTCACTTTGATCTTGGAGCTTTTACATCATCTTGGAAGAAGATCTAACCATGTTACCACATGATCCACATCAAACGAATCAGGGGAGTATTTGTTTCATTCTTTCATTCTCTTTACTTTACATCTTTTATGTGAAAATTGGGGATAATGTTTGGTTTAAGTGTAAGGGGGTAAATGAAGACACCTTAGAAAATGCTATTACACTTGATTTTTGTTTTGTTTAATGGTAGATGTATAATAAAACCGAGAGAAATATTGGTTAGGGCAATTTTAGCGCCAAATTTAAATTTTTTTTCAACATATAGGAGTGAAACTTTAGTCTTAATAAGCGTCTCATGGATATGGAATTGTATGACTAGCATAAAAACCGTACCACTCAAAAAATTTTCCCCCAAATATGTGAGGTTCGCACCTAGAATTGTTAGGAAAAGCATTCATTGTTGATGTTTGTGTGTGTACCGGTAGTCTATAGATTCTAGAACTTGCGTGAGTGACCATCCCAAATCCACAAATGAGACTACATTCGTGTAGTTAGATTTATTATAATTACATTGACTTCATTGGTCAAGTAATTCTCCCACACCTTAGCGTTGTACTCATTTTTAGTACACGATACCCCTAGTACACCCCTCCGAGCCTATCTTTTCGTTTCTAACTTTAAGCATTTTACTTAAAGGAAGAATTTGTTTACAATCCACCCAAATCGTCTTAGCCTACCTTGTATGCACTCATCTTTAGTGCATTATTGTGACAACATTTGTTTAACCCTTAGTTAATTGTCTTATTGATTAAATGGTTGCTAAGTCGAGTCATATCCTTGTACATATTGTTTTGGGACGATTGGGACTCATGGGTAAAGTACTAATGTAATGGAGTAATAGGGAAGAAGTCAATTATTACCCCCCATGTGTGCGTTAATATCTCAAAGTACTCCAAGTTTTTCAATTATCTTAATTCGAGTCATTAGAATAGTTAATTGTAAAGTATGTAAAAGTTCAAGTGTAAGGGGAGAACCGAGGCCCCTATGATGTATTATTTTGGATGGTAGGGCAAGAGTGTATGAAAAAAATACTAATAAATAAATAAATAAATAATCGAAAAAAAACAAGAAAAAACGAAAAAAAATTGGAAAAAGAAAAGTAGAAAAAATATACGGACTACCATCCCGTTTCATTTTATCTTTATTTATGTTTATGTTATTTTCTTTTTAGCTTAAGTCGAGTCGAGTCTTGGCTTAGCAACGCCACTTTGTGCATGTATTTGATTAAGATAATTAACTCGCCACCACTAAAAATACCCTTTATTCCAACCAAACCGTGTTTATCATATCCCTACACCTAACATTATAACCCTTTGTAAAGCCCTCTTTGATAGTTTATCTTAGGTGCTTACGCCTAGTGGAGGAGGTTTTTGATCCTTTCCCAAGCCTATGGTAATCTATTTGCTACGACAGGTAGTGAGTGATATTTCTTCCATTTCCATTTAGTTATATAGGTTTATAACACCCGAGAGATGAGAGTATCCAAACACTATTTGTGAGGTGCTAGTGTATGATTTCCGTGATTGTTATGACTAGGGTTGAATGACTACTTGTTGTAATTACTTTTATATTAGTGTTAAATGACCCCTAGCTCATATTTTGATTGGAATAAAAGCGCATTTGCTTGAGGAAAAGCAAATCTCAAGTGTAAGGGTATTTGATGAGGCAAAAATGTTACCCTTTTAAGGGTCATTTAAGCCCTAATCCGTAATTATTTTATCAAATATTGCCTTAAATCGTTCATTTTGTCATTTTAGGTACTTTGGAGAGGAATTCTGGAAAATGAAGCATTTTGAACGTTTTTTGAGCATAAAAGTGAAGAAAACGACAAAGTCTCAAAATATGATGGAAATTGTACCCGACGGCGTCACGCTTTACCAGGTGACGGTGTCACTCTTTGACAATAAGGTGGATTATTTTTGCACTAGACGCCCCAGAAAGATTTTCGAGATTTAACACGTGACGGAGTCACGTGTTACTGGATGTAGGTCGTCACGTTTTATCACAAAGGGAGACGGCCCAGAGAGTTTATAAGGGGACGGCGTCAGAATTGGATCTCAGCAATCCGAGGAATGTTTTGGCGGCGAGGTGACGGCGTCACACCCTATAAGGTGACGCCGTCAGATTGTAAATTCTATATATATTCGTCTAATTTTCATTCATTAGTGTGCAACTTTTGGGAAAAACCCTAGCTCGTGTTTTACAATATTTTTAAGGGTTTTTCACCCTTGAAACTTGGATACTTAATTAAAGATAAGTCCTTTTCCAAATCAATCAATATGTCTATGTGTTGTTTGATT
>LBNU01006093.1:47811-58292 GCA_014162995.1 Artemisia annua | reverse complement strand
AGTTGTTTGTAGAGTACATCAAGAGCGGCCATGGATCTAGTTTTGGAAGAAATTCCTTGTTCAAGCTGTTGTTGCAATTGATCTAAGTTAATAGTCATTGTGTCTGTGAAGGTCTGAACGTCATGGCCAAAGAGTGTGGCAAATGCACGTTCGTATCCCATTATGAGTCCAGTTCCCTTTAACAGCACCGAGAGGTGTGAGTGAAGTTGTAGAAAGCATTCAATGAAGCAGTCCTTAGCATTGTTGCATGACACTGGTGGTTGACTGATCTTTATCTCATGAACGTTTGAGCTTACCGGATCCTTGACACATAGATCAGGATCATTTGTCATTTGTAATGAGTTGGGTTTCTTGTGTTCATCGACCATATCATACATTTTGAGAATCTCAGGAATAGCATTCTCTGACGAGTTTGTTATATTAAGATTACTCATCGAAGTCGTAATCAGTAGTGACCAAAATAACCTCCTATACTAAACCACTAACACTTAACCGCTACAATGGTTAACCGCTGAGAATTAACCGCTGTTGGAGGTAACCGCGAAAACAGTAACCTCTGACACAGTAACCGCTAGTAAAGTAACCGCTGGAGGAGTAACCGCTGGACAGAGTAACTGCTAGTGAAGTAGCCACTGTAGACTTAACCGCTGAGTAGTTAACCGCTGTGAATAAACCGCTAACACCGTACACCGTACAACGTAATGTTCGCTCCACTAACTTGTACTTAACCGCTATTACTAACCGCTAAACTCCCAAACTAACCGCTGTGAAGTAAACCGCTGGAGTTTAACCGCTGATACAGTACAGGGTACAGCATAATGTTCGCTCCACTACTTGTACTTAACCGCTACTACTAACCGCTGGATATCCAAACTAACCGCTGTGAAGAATACTTTAACGTGGAGCTAACCGCTGGCAAGAACAAGTTCCAAAACCTATTCGTACACCTCACAAACGCTAGATATGGTCCAAACAACTGAAAAACTAGATGAGTCGACCCTCTCTAATCCAAGAAGTACAAGAAAGATCACAAGCAACACCACAAACGAGCACCAAAATGAGTCAAAACCACCCTAAACTAGTAGAAACCAAAACAAACCATAAACCACAAGTTCTAAGATCCCTAGGATGTAACCATGGCTCTTGATACCAATTGTAGGATACTAGTTAACATCACAAACATGAATAATCATGTGGTTTGGTTCGTTCCAAGCAAGAGAAAAAGAAAGAAATTCTAGAGAGAGAAAGAAGTGAAGCCTTAGAGAGAAAACCAAAAAAAAGAAAATGAGATTATGAGAGAAGGCTTACCCTCTCCAAGGATGGAGAGGGGTTTATATACATGGGTTTTGCCACTAGGGCGTGCCACTTGGGCTGCGGATCAGGTATACAGTGGGTAAAGACCCGTCCTTCTTCCGCGAACTAATCTACTTCTAATCTACGTATAACTAACTAATGTAACTACTACGAGCTAAACAATGCTTAATCATATCTGGGGTGACCGAATCTTTCTTGTGGGTGACCGAATCTTTCTTGTCCAAAAATCGTATTCCTAATAGAAAATTATTAAAAAATTATATAATTTTAAATTTGTATTTGCCGTGGATTGTATTTGTGTTTGTACTTTTAAGAAAATCTAAATATTATGATGATTTTACTCCCAGACTTAGTGTGTATAATATTTCGAATTTTCATAATTTTGTTGAAAAGATTCAAAGGAGCTTTAACAACATAAATCTTGAAATGGCCAGCATAAGTTCATCTTTGAAAGAAGGTTTATCACGATTCCCCTTATGTGATAGCTTAAAAAAACTGTTGGAAGAGTTAAAAAATGGTATTAGCAGTAATGCTTTTATGGAGGAAGATGATGGTTGTGATGACGTTGATGATTTGGCAGAGAATTATACTTCAAAAAATTCAGATGAAAGTGAGGTAAAATTTAAATTAATCTGATTATTATCTTCATATTATTATTATTGCTGTGTTAATTTTTCAAATGTAAAAATTATAATTTCATTTGTGAAAATTATTAAACTAAAATAGATCAGACCCATTTATTGCTGTGTTATTTTTTCACTTGTGAAAATTATATCACAAAAATATAATTTGACTTGTGAAAATTATTATTTCACTTGTGAAAATTATTTTTTTTTCTTGTGAAACTTATAATTGTATCACAAAAAATACATCATACCCAGCTATATATTACACTAGTTTATTAACCCGTGAAATTCACGGGATTAAATTGAAAACCGTGAAATAGTAGTTTTGTTATTATTATAAAAAGAAATATGTTTATATAAGCGATTGATTTGTGATATTATGCGAATAAGTGATATGTAATTAACGATATTTTCACTGCCTTTTAATTTGGCCTGTAAGAAGACAAATAACATGGAGAGCAAATGCTTGCTTGCCTAATGTTTGCTCGCCGTTTTCGTCGATTTTTGTAAAACGGGTTTAGATGGTTCATTTTGGTAAAGGTGGAGGTAAAGTGTTTATTTAAAAAAATTTCTCATAAAATAAAGTTTTGAAACGATGCAAAAGACATAAAACATCCATATATTGGTAGATATATTTTTAAGATATTGATTTGATATAATAAATTTTTATAAGATCTTGTTTTTTTATAATAATCTTTCATGTAATGATATTTTCAATGCCTTTTAATTTGGCCTCTAAACAACTTTCTACGAAATCAAATGATTTTTGTTAAATCAAAAACATTCTAAGTCATACTAAACCTTAATGGACCAGTGAAAATACGTACATAGGCTTCCTTGTTTATAACTTAGAAACTCTCCCTCGTCTACAAAATCAAGCGATGTGCGATAGGTGATCGTCTAAATCTTGAAAGAGATAAGATGTGTATCTGGTAAATGATATTATAAATTTTTGTGTAAACCACCACCATACCCCAGTTTGTGTAAACCACCACCATACCCCAGTTTGTAGTTACAAACCCGTTACAAATGCTACTACGCTCAATTTGCATCTTACATATTAGTCCCTAACTACATCGCATAATTACAATGTTTTTTTTTAATAATACACTTTAATATAACGACATTTTCAATGCATTTTGACTAATTGACCAACTTCTTGCAAAACCAGATTTTTTTTTAAATCGGAAAATATGACCAAAAAAATCATACTAAACCATAATGAACCAATGAAGTATATATATTTAATTGTCCTACCTTCAAAAATGCAAGTACTCAGGTAGTTTACTCATTTGTTCGCTTATTCTTTTAGAAGCTGTTTGGGTAAAGCTTATTCTTGAATGTTTTATGTGTTTTCAAAAATCTCCAATTCAAATGGATTATGCGTATGAACTTATTTCCTACCCAAAATTGATATAAGCCTATTTAAATAAGCTTAACCAAAAACCTTCCAAGTCTTTCAAGATACAATTATCTTGCCCATAATGAATGCAACAATTTATCAATTTGGTAAAGATTGGGTTGTGTTCCATCGGTATCAGGTCACCCATGTAAATTAAACGGATTGAAAATTACCCAAAATATATTTTGATAGCGTAAAACCTCCTCAACACATCTCATTAAATTTTTTTAAAACAATATCATAATTGTGTATACACATTTATCTAACAAAATTTTGGTCAAAACAACCATTTTTCAAAGATAATAACGGTTCAAAACTTAACTTATACCATTCCACTATACTTTGACCCGATCGCCAAACAAGTTCTTAACATGTGAATTAGTTGCTTCAAAAGTAGAAATTATTCACTATAACATCTCTAATATTGGTCGTGATTTCTATTGAACCTTTTTGGTTACTTCACATTTACTGCAGGCTCTTATTATGCTGACATGTAACTTCAGGTGTGCTTCACTTGTTAGGTTGTGCCTTCTGCTCAAAGCTTCACTTCCCAGCTTGCAGTCAATTATTTGCATTATAGTAATTTATGTTATTTATTTATTTATTTTTGTCGGGAAATTCTAATTTTTACTCTATTGTTTAATTAACAGCAAACTTCCTGTACGTTGCCTCACCGCTGACATTGTAACCAAATGGATGAGGTACATTACAACAATGTTTTACAGTTTTGACCGTTCTACTAAACCACCCATTACTTGCAATAACAAGTTGAGTATTTCGTTTCACCCAAGCCTTCCATATCTTTCTCTAAATCATCAACCCAATTCATATTCATGTACTCATTATCAGAGTCTTCATTTTTCCCCTGTTCTTACTGTTTGAAATACTTTGTGAATTGGTTATATTATATCAGCATCTCTTTTAATATTAGTTTGAGCTCAAATAATTTTCGATAAGTGCCATATTATTACTTTTAATTGGTTAAATTATAACTTGATAGCTTAATTGGACATACAAAATACTTGATTGATCCACTGTAAAAGAACCACTTATTATTTGCTTTTTCTTAATTGTTTGAGTAATACGAAAAGAGCGCAAAGTGATGGGTTATTTATTCCATTGTTTCCAATACATATTACCCCTTATATGGAAAGAAAAAAAAGATACCCATGATTAGATAAAGGATTGTTCATCTGATGAACCCAGTTTATTCTTTTTTCCAGTGTCAAGTTTTTGAAAAAGAACTGTCGTTGATGTGCCTGCACATTTCAAGCGCACATGTTATTTTTATTAATTACATCATTGTTTGATTATAAGGAATTCATTGAACCAGCATGAATTAGAGGGCGCAAAGAAATGGCTTTACCTAGTTAATCCTTATTACGGTACAATTAACATACATAAAGTATACCATCCTATTCCTGTAACAGTTGATGTTAGTCTATTATTTTCTATGCGTCAAACTGAACGTTTTCATTCGCATGACAAATAAGCCTCAAGGTATATTGATTGCGCTTATTATGAAAACATCGCTACAGATGCATTTATAGCACAGAAAATGTCTGGAATGACTCAATTGAACCCATGGAATTAAATGTGGAATTGTGAAATTGCAATTGCGTAGTGGTAATTCGTAGTTTTAATTAATTAATTATTTCTATCATCCATAGTTCTATGACTTGGGAGACGTTTGTATTGGCTATATTTAAGTTGGCTTATGAGGTTATTTGAAATTCTGAAATGCTCAATAATTTACTTTTATGGCTTATAGCTTATTCAAGTTGATGTATGGCTTATTTAAAGGCATAAGTTCACTTTGATACAAGCTTATAAGCCCAAAAAAGAGTGGCATTTTGACCTCTATCAAATTTATATACTAATAAGCCCATAAATTAATTGAAACCAAACACCCCATTGAATGAAAAAAAATGTTTTTCCTATATTTTCAACAAACAGACACCATAAGTATTTGGTCTCATTATATTTGCAGGAAAATACTTTCCTTGCACCCAAAAGTCAGTGCGCTGTTTTTAGAAATAAGCTTTTACCCAAACATTATATCAATGGAGCCTACAAAAGTATATTGTATTGGTATTCCCATATCTTATATGGGAATATTTGATATGTTAGTGTTCACAAGTAAATGACTACTATATATTTACATAATCAGAATTTTAGTAATCAGATAACCACTTATAAAAATGCAACCAAATACCTCGTAAGTGTATGACGCTAAAGACGCATACATAATCCAGAAAAAGGGACAATATGTTACCTTTAAACAGAACTACGCGAACTCTAAAATATACCCCATAAGTATCTAGTTATTTCATAAGCCAGTAAGCAGCTTCGATGAAACAAACTGCTTATTGTGGAGCAAAATAGGGAGTTTTTATGAAGCAGACCTGCTCATTTCAAGTTGTCTATTCTATCTAATACTGAAATAACCATATATTTAAACTTATAGTCTCTGTTTTTTAATATAACATAAGCAAATGCAAATGCTATTTCGTGAATTGCTGCTTTTGTGCATTTGCTAAACAAATAAGCAATCTAAAATACCCTCTTAGTCTCTTACATATGAGTGGGTCATCTATATTTTATCCATACAACCTCACATATACAATTTATTTAAAGGTTTATAGTGTTACTGAAATCTATCAGGACATGTTAAGAGTACCTCACAAATACAATTTATTTAAAGGTTTATATTTGCAGCTGCACTAAACACACATTTGCACGTCTCACATATCACCTACGAAAAAATTAAAGGAACCTATTAGTCCGATGTGGACATCCAAAGACCCCGTGGTGGACCGAGGGATGAATCGTAAGACAATTCTGAAGCTCAAAGCACACTCACATATAAAGGGGTGTTTGGCATTGTTTCTCAGAGCTGATTACGGAGTATAGGATATGTAATACTCAAAATTGGATAATTAGCTATCATATAACAGCCTGCAAAGTGTTTCGATGTCATTCTGATCTACCATTTTAATGATTTACATGTAAAAAAGTACCTCCAGCGGCTATATGGATGGCAGTGCCGCCGTGCTACCCTTCTTGGGTCACGGTTACCCTGAAGACCACATGTTTAAAGCTTGTCTAGTAAAAATTTAGCAGTGCACCATATCGTTACCATTTATTTAAATACGAAACCAACTGATCATATTACCTCTGTGCACAGAAACTTCATCAGCTTTTTTCTTTGTTGATCGTTCATCAATGTTTGCTGACTGATCTGCGGCTTTGAAGTCGCTGCACAAGTGCACATACACTGAAACCAAACAACATTAAATATATTTGATCACGAAAGCGTCATATATTGTGTATGAAAAAGTTACCTAATGTTGAATGCCAAGAAACTTCAATAATATCAACACTTTCAACTTACGTATCAGTCGGAGTCGTATCTGCCATTGAAAAAATAAAAAACAAAAGATTCCGTGTTAAGGCTTTACTGTCATTAACTATTCATCAAACATTCAAACAACAGTTGAGCAACTTACTGGCATCCTGAATTGTCTAAGAAATGGAGAACATAATCCGGAATAAAAAGGAGCATCAAGTGCAACAGATTCAATCATGGGCACAAACATGAGCCTTCACACCAACACGCTCACCATACCTGAAAAAAGCTTCAAACGTTAATGCCTCACTTATTAGATTAAACACTTGCAAAAAATATTAAATTTGTCATTTTAGTTTACCACACATTTTATCAAAAAAATATTACAGGCCTAACAAATAAATTTATTTTTCGTGTGTTCACAACAGTCACATAATCGATTGCAAAACTCCCTTTGATCATATCAAAATAAATAAGTAAAAGTTACATGCCAATTCAAACACCCCCATTTCAAACTTTGTCAATTTAGTATATAACTCCTACCAGATATTTTAACAGTTATTTTTGCATACATAAATCAAAATGCAACAGCAGCAACACCATACATCTAATCATGAATTTGGCCATTTTATCAAACATTTGTTAAAAATATATGATTTATTCTTATAACAAATGAAATTTGTTAAAAAAAGATAAAGATACTTACTTTTTTGAATTGAGAAAACTACATCCTTTTTGTCAATAGAATCCGGAAGAATCGTAGATCCAAGTGTTGTCTTTTTCTGATGATGATTCTGGGCTATGGTTCGTGATGATTCTGAGTTAGGGTTTATGATTGATATTTGGTTGGGGTTTCATGAATGAATCGGTAGTAGTTGCTCTGGTAAATAGGTTGGTGATTTTTGAGAAACCCCGTGAAGGTGGGATTGCACCAAGTTGTATGAGGCTTCCCTCAGAAGCTTTTGACTTTTACCTGTTGTTTCCGAAAAATTTGTACGCATTCAAATGTATTTATTGAAATCCGAAAATAATGTTATGATTAAAATGTATTTGTAAAATGACAATATTAGACACTCTTAAAAATCAGCATTTACTTTTTAATGGGGCAGAATAGTCTTTTTTAGACTTTGCTTTATTAGAATATATAGATGTTTTACTAAATCTATTTTTTAATATATTATGAAAAGGAAATCCGTGAAAAGACAGATAGTGATCCTGATACTTGCAAAGAAAAAGATTTTCTTTATAAGGAGATGAATGACACCATCGAAAAGAATCAAAATAATACAAGTGTTGTTCAAGAACAGGTTGAGAGAAATGAAAATTCCTTTCAGAATCGTCAAATGGATGAAGAACAAACTGTTGGTGAACAAGATTCAGTGATGACTGAATGTGAAGAAGAAGTAAGAGTTGGAGATTCAATTGGAGATGTTTGTGATGATGTTGATGATTTTGCAGAGAATTATACTTCGAAAAATTCAGATAAAAGTCAGGTAAAATTTAAATTCATCAGATTATTACAAAAAGTAAATACTTGTGTCAAAAAGTGAATACTTTCACATCAGAAGTTATTATCTTCATATTATTATTATTGCTGTGTTAATTTTTCACGTGTCAAAATTATAATTTCACTTGTGAAAATTATTAAACTAAAATAGATCATACACACTTATTGGTGTGTTATTTTTTCACTTGTGAAAATTATATCACAAAAATATAATTTGACTTGTGAAAATTATATCACAAAAATAGATCATACCCACTTATTGCTGTTTTATTTTTTCACTTGTGAAAATTATAATTGTATCATAAAAAATACATCATACCCAGCTATTTTGTGTTATTTTTTCACTTGTGATTACATGTTTTATTAACGCTATTTTTTAAAATATTAGGAAAAGGAAATCCGTGAAAAGACAGATAATGATCCTGATAATTGCAAAGAAAAAGATTTTCCTGATAAATTCATGTTTTACTCAGATTTATTTTTTTACTTTTTTTTTGTATTACATGTGGGTTTGACGTCTTTTTGCTTATATCCACCATTCTCTGATTTATGTATATGCTGTTTCATTGCTCTAGAATGTAATATTCGTGATATCTTCTCACTTTTACTTGAATTTGTGAATGTTGCAGGCTGAAGCAAACAGTCCTGAAAAGATCAACGCAGAATCACAAGATAGAACGCAGGATGAATCAACCAATGAAGTAGAAAAACCCATCGAGGACAAAAGTCAGCATGCTGAAAAAGAACAGGAACCTCCTGTTGAGATTGAGGAGCCAGCAAAAGAGCATCATGTTGCAGATACACTAAATCAAGAAAATGAAGGTTCTATTAGTGAGCAGAGTGAAAGGAGCAAGCAAGATATCTCAACAGATGCTGGGAAGATAAAAGTCAATGTTGAAGTAAATGAAAATGACGTTGTTCATCCAAGTGTTAAAGAACAAAATCTTGTTGCTGAAGTATCGGGTGGGGGAGATGACAAAGATCCTATTGAGGTTGAACAACAGAGGGATGAGAAATTGGAGACAACAGAAGTAGTCGACTCAATAATGGAATGTGGATATAGTGATGTTGCTCCAGTTGCCGATGAAGTAGAGGTTACTAAAGGCTCCAGTGAAGAAGGGGATGTCATACATTCTAGTGACGTCAAAGTACAAAAAGATGAGATAACAGAAGTGACCGAAGCTAATGATTCAACAAAGGAATGTGAAACTAATGTTACTCCGATGGTTGAAGAACAAGAAATTCCTGCTAAAAGCTCTATGGAGGAATTAGATGCTACTGCTTCTGAAACAGTAATGGGTAATTCGAATATGGAAGGACAAGCTGTAAAAAAGTCCATAGAGGAAAGAGTTACCGAGCCTTCTGAAATAGTGGCCGAGGATTCAACTATGGAAGAACAAGTTGTAGCCGATCCTTCAGAAACAAAGGCCGAGGATTCGACTATGGAAGATCAAGTAGCTGGTAAACAACAAGAACAAGGAATTGACGCAGAAAGCTCTTTCAAAGAGGACGAACCCAAGGTTCCTACTGAAACAAGGGCAGATGAGTCAAATATCCAAGAAAAAGTAGCAGAAAATAAAGAAGTTCTCGATAGTATTATACATGAAGAAAAAACCAATGAAGAAGATAAACATGAAGGTAGGCCACCAACTCAAGATTCTGCACAAACTGTTATACAAGGTCAAACTGAATTGACAATTGACTAAAACATATACAATTCTTTTAATCCTATCAGAATTTATGATTTTAAGTTTGCTTTATTTTTACTATACTATTGTTTATTTTTTATTTTATTTTTTTGCGTATATAGGATGCTCTATGGATGATGATGAGGATGATAGTTATGATGGACCAGATCGTGTATCTCCTTTTCAGTTTACACCTGTAAACCCTAAAGTCACTCTATCAAAAGATGAAAAAATTGTTTCTAGAACATTATTTGCAATGACAGGGACTGCATGATATGCTTTTTTCAAGAAAACTTTAAAAATATTCCAGCAGCAAATTTATCTGTTCAATATTTGACTATGTCCTAATCTTTTTTTTTTTCTTTCAAATATTACAGGGAACCCATTTTTAAAAGTGAAAGAGGTGACTTTTTATTTCATTTTGATATGGAAACAATGACGCCAAATTTGGAGATATCAACAAATGTTATTGATGTATGGTCACAAATTCTCAATGTTTTGGAATTATACAAAGAAGATGATAGGTTACCATCAAGATATTTCTTCAAAATTTCAGGGATTGTAAGTGATTTTGTTATATAAAATTATATATATC
>LBNU01006093.1:28573-43968 GCA_014162995.1 Artemisia annua | reverse complement strand
AAACACAATCAGAATACTCCTAAGGAAGTCCCAATCAACCGTATCATAAGCTTTCTGAATATCCACTTTAAATGCACAACGAGCTGGACCCCGGGCAAGATGATAATTATGCATTAACTCTTGCATTAGCAAGATGTTATCCGAGATCCTCCTACCGGGAACAAACGCCGATTGATTCTGACTCACAAGGGAAGTTAAACTCTCCTTAATTCGATTTGCAATGATCTTGCTAATACATTTATACAATACGTTACAACAAGAAATCGGTCTAAAATCATTAATCCGAGAAGGAGAGGACACCTTAGGAAGAAGAACGATAGCTGTATGGTTCACTTCTTTAAGAAGTTTACCATTCACAAAGAATTCTTGAACCGCCTTCGTAACATCCCCAGCAATGATATCCCACGAACCCTTAAAAAACGCAGCAGAATACCCATTCGGACCTGGTGATTTATCATCACCCATAGAAAAAACACAATCCTTAACCTCTTGAGCTGAAACATCTCGACCCATATAATTAGCCACAATAGGGTCAAGCGTAGTGTTAAACAGCCCATTACCATCGAACGGACCATTATTCCCCTCTTGCCCAAGGAAAGAAGTGAAATGACTCACAAAAGCATTAGGGACTTGATCTAGCTCAAACCGAACCCCATCATTATTGCACACAGAATCAATACGGCTTCTAGCTTTGCGACTTTTGACAACTTTATGGAAATATGCCGAATTAGAATCCCCCACCCGAAGCCATTCCACTTTAGCCTTTTGTTTGAGAAACCTTTCTTCCAACAGGATCGTTTCATTGTATGCATTAAGATAGGCAGCTTCTTCTTCTCTATCCTAACGAACACTATTAGAGTAGTTTTTCTATCCTAACGAACACTATTCCCTGTGAGAGAACGATCAATCCCCCGTACTTACCAATATCCTATACTACTACGGTCAGGTACACTGCCTGGTGGGGTTGTAAGCCTCTTGAGATCCCTCGAGAGGTAAAACCTGTTGTAAGGTCACAAAACCACGCATCAGTCACAACAATTTAAAAGTTTTCAGTAAAACGTACAAATAATGGACACGGCTTTGCCATCGGGAGTGAATCACCATGTTTTTTACACACATCACTCAATGAGATTCCAAATTTATATAGTGCAGACCATTTTTTTGATGATACAATTGTTCGTACTGTTGTATATGATTGTGAGGAAGATGAAGAACTCGAAGAAGAGAGTCGATCAAACATGAAAAACGTTGAATATAATATACCTTTTGATTACTCTAAAATGCCTCCAATAAATGAGACTGTTAGTCCATAAAAAGAGAAATCTGAACAACTATGGTTCATTATAAAAGCTCAAGATGTTACTTCCCACGCAGTTCATGTCAAACCAGTGGTGCATATAACTGGTCCCTTAACAAATCCTGAAAAACTTCAACCTCTTCCCACTCGTTGTCGTGTACTTTGGTATTTTGACACGTTTAAGGAAGATATTGAATTTTTAGAACAAGCAATTGAACTCAATTCCAAAATAATAGTTTTCACTTTTATTTCTCCTCATGAGAAAGAAAAGCGAGAAGTGTTTCAACAACAGTTTTTACCTCACGTTAAACATTTGCGCTTATGTGCTAACCTCTGGGAACAGGAACTTCAAAAAGAAGTAACATCTATGATGAATGTTTTTTAAGCAGCTGAACAATCGATTTCAAAGCAAAAGCGTAGAAACAAATTTTTACAAAAAGAAACTGATCGACTCTTGGAACATGTTCTCAGTGCTGATATACTATTTGTGGTTATGAATTCTCTTTATGAATCTGGCACTTCTATGCTTGTTGATGATATATTGAATTGTTGTCTAACCAAATTGAGACATTAAAATCTGAAAATGAGAATCTCAGACAACACAATGATGATGTGCAAAACAAACTTTCAAATGAGATTTTTCAACTGAACAAAAAGCTTGAATGGTGTGAAAAACAAAGTCTCGATTTCGAACTAGAATTGCAAAGTCTTAAAACTTCAACATCTTTTCAAAATGAAAATGAGGAATTAAAAATTCAAATTTTAAAGTATGAAAAGGAAATTGCCGAATTGCAAGAAGTTACAGACTATTGGCAAAAAAGTCGAGATAACTATCACTATTCAAATAGAAAGCTTAATAGTCAACACAAAAGTAATTGCACCAGGAATGTAGTCATTAGACAAAACCACTACAGAACCAAACACTCAGAATTCTAATTTGGATCCTTCCACTTCTACAGGAATAGTTGCCACTCCTAGCGTTAGCAGATCCAAGCGTAAACGTAACAAAAGGAAGAATACGATTTTGCAACGTAGAAGAGAGATACTAGAAGCCTCTGAAGTAGAAGACTACCTTAGGACTTAGAATAATACTCATCTTGCACTAGATTTAGATTCTGATTTGGCAAATTGTAATCGTAATCTTTGTGTAACGAATGATGAATCTTTAAATGCTGTGAATGTTAATGCTTCATGTGTGTTTGTCGTAATAGTATGTTATCTGGTGATCATTCTGAATGTGTGACAAATTCTCTTTTATCTCGTCATAAGATCATACATCTGGCAGAAAATCTAGGCCTAGTAATGCTTCTAAATCTGTGCTAGGACATATGTCAAGTGTAGTTTCTAAGAATGATGTAGTCAACCCTGTAGTTGCGAACAATACTCCTAGGAACATACCATCCCTTAGCGAATTCACTAAGAAGAAAGCACGATCTAGTTGGAATTGGCAACGTTGGTTACAAAAGACACATAAATTTAAATGGATTCATAAAATTGTTAATCTGTGTGCTTCTATACCCAACGGAACCCACAACCTCTTTGGGTTCCACCCTTACCATTGTTCCATCGTCGTCTCTTTTGTGTGATACAAGTGGTTCAAATTGTTCTCTGGATTGTTGATAGCAGATGCACCCGACACATGACAGGCAATCTCAAACTGTTAAGAAACTTTGTCTCAAAGTTCATTGGTACTGTCAGATTCGGGAATGATCATTTCACTGCTATTATGGGATATGGGGACTATGTCAGTGGGAATATCGAAATTAGTCATGTGTATTACGTCGAATGCCTCGGTCACAACCTCTTCTCAGTCGGTCAATTTTGTGATGGGGATCTGGAAGTCGCATTTTGGGAGAAAACTTTTTTTGTTCGTGATTTACAAGGAAATGATCTTATGTTAGGCACCCGTGGAAACAGTCTTTATACCATCTCAATGTCCGACATGATTGCTTCTTCTCCCATTTGTCTACTTTCAAAGGCTAAATCGACAAAATCCTGGTTATGGCACAAATGCATGTCTCATCTCAACTTCAAAACTATGACTGATCTTGCTCGCCATAAACTAGTTGACCGTCTTCCAAGGTTCAGATATGCAAAAGATCACTTATGTCCCGCTTGTTAACAAGGAAAGAGCAAACATGCATATCTCAGTTCAAAACTAGAACCTAGTACTGATCATGTTCTTCAACTTCTTCATATGGATTTGTGTGGCCCAATGCGAGTACAAACGATCAATGGGAAACGTTATATTCTTGTAATTATCGGTGACTTCTCCAAATGGACTTGGGTCTAGTTTCTTCAAAGAAAAGAGCAAGCTCCAAAAATGACAATCACCTTGCTCACAAAAATTTAGGTTCAACTTCGCAACACTGTCAGAATAGTAAGAACGGATAATGGAACCGAATTCAAGAATCAAACTCTTCGTGATTATCTTGAGAAAGTAGGAATTGTACATCAAACATCAATTGCACGGACTCCTGAACAGAATGGAGTGGTCAAAAGACGCAACAGAACATCAGTGGAAGCCAAACGAACGATGCTTATTAATGCTCAATTACCAGATTATCTATGGGCAGAAGCCGTCTCAATTGCATGTTACACACAAAATCGTTGTATGATCAACAAATGTCATAAACTCACACCATGTGAAAAGCCTAACAATCAACACTTTCATGTATTTGGAGCTCTATGCTACCCAAATAATGATCGTGATGATCTTGGAAAACTTAAACAAAGGCTAACATCGGTATCTTCATTGGATATTGTGAAAACTCAAGAGGATTTCGAATCTACAACCGTCGTACTAGGGAGATTCAGGAGACTATTCATGCTAATTTCGATGAGCTCACAGAAATGGCTTCTGAGCACAACAGCTTAGGACCCGCAACCAACCATCTTAATTTTCCAGATTCTTCAGCTGAACCGTTGTCACTAACTTGTAACGAATTGGAAACATTGTTTGCTCCTTTGTTCGATGATTCACTTGAGACACGTGCACCAGATGTATCCACTAGTTCCGCTGCTCAACATGATAACAATCAAGTAACTGATACACCCATTCCTACAACCACCACTGTAGAACCCGATGCACCTCCACCTGAATCACCAACAACAGATGAATAAATCACTTCCAATACCGACAACCCAACTGAAGATCTGAATCAACCACAAGTACCCGAACCTGCCGATTATGATCCAAATGCGTTCTTCAACCCTTTGCTCTGACTCCGAACCTTTCAGATATTGCTGAGTCATCAACACGCAATTTGGAACCAACTAATATGCAGTAGTTCCATGACCCTCACCCTTTAACACATCGTTGGACTCGTGATCATCCAATTGTCAATATCATTGGACATCCAACGGCTCCAGTTATGACAAGACAAAAACTTCACTCCGATGCCAAACACTGCATTTATGCACTCACAGTTTGTCAAGATGAACCCAAAATCATTAAGGAAGCTCTCACTCACAGATTGAATCAATGCAAGAGGAACTCGACCAATTCTAACGCCTTGAAGTATGGGAATTAGTTGAGCATTAAGGAAGCTCTCACTCACAGTTTGTCAAGATGAACCCAAAGTCATTGGGCTAAAATGGATTTGGAAAAACAAGTTGGATGCAGAAGGCAAGGTTATTCATAACAAATCTCGTTTGGTAGCTAAAGGATACACTCAGGAGGAACGAATTGACTTTGAGGAATCTTTCGCACCAGTGGCTAGACTTGAAGCTGTTCTAATATTTTTGGCATACGCTGCTCACAAAAATATGGTCGTTTATAAATGGATGTGAAAACTACATTGCTGAATGGTCAATTACGTGAGGAAGTCTATGTTGGTCAGCCAAAGGGATTTGTCAACCCAGAGCATCTGAATCATGTCTACAGACTTAAGAAGGCTCTCTATGGTCTCAAACATGCCCCAGGGCATGGTACGATAAACTTACTACTTTCTTGGTTGCTAATTATTTTACTAAAGGTCTATTAGATCCAACTTTGTTTATCCAAAAACATGGGGATGATGTTTTAATTGTGCAAATATACGTTGATGACATTATTTTTGGTTCAACTAATAAAAAGTACTCAAATGCTTTTAGATCCAACTTACGTTCTCCTTAGGACTACAAATTCATCAGTCACCCCATGGGATTTTCCTTAATCAGTCCAAATAGGCTCTTGAGATAATTAAGAAACATGGCATGACCAGTTGTGATACCTACAATACCCCTATGGCCATCATAACTAAGTTAGATGCGGATCCAAATGGGAAACCAGTTGACCCCACAAAATATTGTAGTATTATTAGGTCACTCATGTATCTCACCGCTAGTCGATCGGATATTGTATTTGCTGTATTTATGTGCTCTCGTTATCAGTCCAGTCCTACCGAACGTCACCTCAATGAGGCTAAAAGAATCCTTCGATACGTAAAGGGAACCATTCACTTGGGGATATGGTATCCGAAGGATTCCAGTTTTGAACTAATAGCCTTTTCAGACGCTGATCATGCACGGTGTATAGATACATGTCACACCCCCAAAAAATGGTTTGCAGCGGAAAGTAATGTTTTTGGGGTGCAACTCAATTGGTACCACAACACAAGTGCAAAGAACGGTTTCATCTCATTCATTTAGAATAAAATAGTTTAACAANGTCATGTAACTTTATAACAATTAATTATAAAAGTATAAAAGGTTTTCGGGTGTTTGACGTTTTTTAGAAAAAAAACCTTTGGTTCTTAACATGGATTGTGTAGTGAACAATGATGGTAACGGGACTCAACGGTTAAGGAAAAAAACGGCTTTTTCAATCGTGCTTCTAAACTTTACACTTAGTACGAAAATATTCTCTATAGAAAGCTGTCAACAATATATAATAATATCTAGTAAAAAAAGTGAAATTAAACTCAATTGGTTATAAGTCCGTTTTTCTTTCTCTTTTATTAATCCCCAACGGTTTCGTAAAAATTAAAATTTTAATAAACAAACCATTTTTTTAGGAGCTCGGGGTTCATCCTAAGGTTTCGCCAAAACGCCTAATAAAAAACCATCGAAATAAATTCCAAACAGCAAAAGCAAGGTTTTCCGGAAATCAATTAGTCGTAAACTTGTAAAATCGTATTGGGTCCTTCGTTATAAATCCATTTTTATCCCCGTTTTCGGCCACGGCTTCGTCTCGGAATGTATTTTCTAAATATTTTGCCAAAAATTACCCCAAGGTTACTGAGTTTCCCACGTTTTCATTTTTGGGACAGTAGCTTATTATACTTGTTAAAAACATGTTTTCTTAGTTTGTATCTTGTCCAAAATCCTTCAATACACAACCAAACATCCTCTACTCAACCATACACCTTTCTATGATGTCAAGGGGTTCCTAAATACCTTCGACCATGTTAAAATATCAAGGATTCACAAGGGTTACTTTCTATGGCTTGTAAGTTAGGAAAAGTTATGAAAAGTATATATAGAGTGGTATATATATAAACATATGCATATATATCTTGCAATCACTTGAATAATAGATGAAGTAACTTGTGTAGATTAGGAAAATAGATTATGAAAACTTACTTGAAGATTAGATGGTTAAATGGAGATGAAAACCTTACAAAACCTTGTATTATAACTTCAAAACCCTAACAAGTTAACTAGAACTACTTGAAATGGACTTGATCTTGAAAAATCTTGAAGTTTTTGGTGTGGATCTTCCTTGTGGCTGGCGTACATAGAGAGACAAAGAGAGTATGTGTTTTTTTTTTATTTTGATTTGGTAAAGTGTATGTAGTGTAATATGATATTGTATATGTGAATTATTGTGTAGACAAATTGGTACAAGCATTAATTAGAGTTAGTAGAACATTTTCATATGTGTAAGAGTTAGGATGGGGGGGGGGCGTGGGTAGGATGACAAAATAGGCAAGTTGGAAGATTTTTGTGTTATAATATGTATTATATTGTGTACAATTGGGTAGTTTCTGGGGGTACCGGGTACCGGGTTTGCTAGAAATAAAATTTAACGGTACTAACCGGGACATAATAAAGTCATAAAAATTATGAAAATATGTTGGGTACAAGTATTGGGTGTCGGAATAATTATTGTTTAGTTTTTACGAAAACCGTCGTAATTAAATACAATTTACGATATGAATTAAATAAATTTCCAAATACCGGGCAAATGAATTTTTATAATCTCCGTGATGTTAAAATGAGCTTAGAAATATGTCGGGACCATTGTGGGGATTGCCGGACGTGTTAGTTCCATTTAGTGATCGCGTATTAGCGTTTATTTAAAATAAATATACGTAAAACGTCAAATGTACTAAAAATGTTAATTTGGAAATCCTACGAGTGGTATAGCATGAAAATGATATCGTGATGATATGTAGACTATTTCTAGTCCGTATGGAATGTTCCTACAATTGATGCATGGATTCGCAGCTAAACCAAACCGGTTACGCGAATAGGAATACCCGTAAACTGGGTTTACGATGAAATGAATGATGACATGAATAGTAACCATGAATAGTGATTTTCTCTCGGGATGAATAGTGTCAGGTGAATAGTAACGCTTCTCAAAATCACTAACGGAGTCCAAAAACGATGAATAGTAAAATGATGAATAGTGACCGGTGAATAGTAACTGATGAATAGTAACTGGTGAATAGTGTTCTGGGAAAAATGTCCTGAAAATGCGGGTTGTGACAGTTGGTAAATCTGACATTTTGATGACTTTTAATTCGTTAAAAATTTTAAATTATACCTGTGTCTTTGCTTCTTTAATTCTTCTTGATGGCTGCTTGTAATTCTTTCATTTTCTTGAATGTTGACATGGTTCTTTCTTCTAATTAATTCTTGTCGTTGGCTCTTTACTCGCTGTGATACCAGAATGAAACGCGGAGAATAGTACCTGCATGAAATTAATTCATATGGATGTTAATGGAACGTAGGTCCGTTGCTTTTTCCATTTTGTTATTATGCGTCGATGAATGAATTGTGAATTGTGAATTGGCTTGAATGATTCTTTAAAGTGGACGATAGTGGATGATAATTGTTAGTGGATTGTATTGTATGAATGCTTGATGATAGGATAGCAATATGCTATTCAGAAACGAATATCGTTTCAACAGATAGAGAGATTTTCAATCTCAAATAGAACACAGTGGTTTAACTCACAAAACACACACTTTCATTACTGAGGCAAGGCCTTTATTTATACAGAGATAAAGTAGGCGGAAACGATAGTGGATGATAAATGTTAGTGGATTGTATTGTATGAATGCTTGGTGATAGGATAGCAATCTGCTATTCAGAAACGAATATCGTTTCAACAGATAGAGAGATTTTCAATCTCAAATAAAACACAGTGGTTTTAACTCACAAAACACACACTTTCATTACTGAGGCAAGGCCTCTATGTATAAAGAGATAAAGTAGGCGGAATAGTTCCCCTACATTATTGCACACTAATAATTTACATCTACCGACTACGGGTTGGCCGACAGGCCCTACATTATTTTACATTACATTATTATTACAAGACAAAACCTACATCACACCACACTAAAAGAAAAAGTTAAAAAAGTAAAATAATGCCTAGACAATTGGCATATTATGCATTCTTGAAAGATTCTTATCTTTTTTGTCTTCATGTTGTCGACTTCTTTTTTCTGTCGACTTCTTTTTGTTTTGATTTTTTCATTGTTGCATTTGTGATGCTGTGCAGTATTCACACACGTGTCTTGATATGTGGAATAGTTTCTGACATAATGCTATCTTGAAATCTTCAGGAAGTATCGAAAGTGGCTCAGTAAACTTCTCGAATGGTTCTTCGAAATCTGCTAAGACTTTTAGTTGTTCTTCATCGATTGTTCCTTTTGAGAAATTCGAATAAATCAACATATTGTTTTTTGAATAGTTGATTTTAATATCTGCCTTCTGCCTTGTTCCTGTTCCTAGATTTAATGATGCAAAAAATACTCCGGCAAGTGCATTTACCAAATTTTGGGGAGATGGTATTGCTGGTGGTAAATCATCTCTTGGTTCATACTTTGGTGGGTAAACGTCATTGCTGACTCCCAACTCTGCTAATGTGATTGATGGCACTAAGAGCTTGTGATTGTTGTTGTCGAATATCGGATAGCTTGAGTGTAGCTTAAAATACAATGATCTATTGTGAGCGAATAAAGCGTTGTATGTTTTGATGATGTTTTGTATCTGTATTGGAAATTCTTGATATTCCCGTATGGTTGTTCCGTCTGTATAAATTGTATCTACTAATCTATGAACAAAATATTCATGTACGTCTGTTGGTGCTGCTCCTGGTAAAAATACTACTTTTGGTCCGATTGTTCTCTTACTTGGATAGAATGACTTGGTAGCTTGGACTTCATCATAGTGTATAACACTATCCCAAAGCCTTTGAAATTTTTCTACACTTGGCTTCTTCATCTCTTCTCTTTCTCTTGTAGTAGGAATGATTCTTATTAAATTGATTGGATTTATTCTGGGTGACTTTTCTTGTAATCTTTGATTTAGAGAAATAAATCTCCTTGATTTTTGGACTTCTTCTGTAGTAACCGTCTTGTATGATTCTTTGAGTGCTTGCTTTGCGTCTTCTTGTGATGTGTAACTTTTGTGGCTGACACTTTTTCCAATTATGTGTGGACTAGCGAGTGCCCAATCGGAATAAATTCCTTTGAATGGTCCATTAAAAATAACGTACCATTTCTGCTTTCCAATGCTTGAATTTTGTACTATTTCTTCAACATCTTCTTCTATTTTTATGAACTCAGTTTTTCTGGATGAAGGTGATTCTGATTCTTGGGTTTTTGATGGTTTTGATTTTATAGCTGTTGATGGTTTCGATGGTGAAGGTGTCTATTCTGAGTTTGATTCTGAAGTGGTTGTTTGGGTTAAATATTGTACTGTATTGGCTAGTTTCTCTTCTTCTTCTCTAGCAATGGTTAATTGTTTTTCTAGAGAGATGACTTGTTCTCGTTTTTGTTGTAAATGGTGTTGTGCTTGCTTTAGTATTCCTTCCATTCTCTTGTAAGGGTATCTGCAAAGGTGTTGTTGTTGCTTTTTATATATTTGATATATGGGTGGAATTGGTGTAGTTGTAGTTGCCAACGGATTAGTCGACCTCTACAATAGTCTTCTTGAAGTTTATATCTCCAAAAACCTGTTACATATTTCGAATCTGTTCTTAACTCAAATCTTGTCTGTAATAGATCGATCTTCCATTTTTTGAGAGTTTTTAGACATGCGAGCGTCTCTTTTTCGTAAGTGTTATACTTCTGGTCAGTCTCTGAAAATGTTCCAGAGATATAGTTGCATAATTCAGATTTGTATTTTTCTGTTTTCAAAACAGATGTCTGCTCATTGTTTGATACTTGTAATGATGAATTTAATAATACTGAATCTGATTGAGGAATTTGACTTCCATCAATACTTAATACTTTAGATTGATTAGATTGAGGGATTGGAATTCCGTCAATATTGTTAGAACCTAAGTTTTCAACGTTTAAGTCAAGTCTCGGTTATTTCATCATTTGTAATAGGTTGCTAAGCTATTTATCTTATTTATGTTTAAGTGTAAGTCCATTACATGTCCAATGGGCCACAAGCCCATACGTTTAGAAGAAGGGAAGAGAAGGGAGTGTTGCCCTAGCTCTTCACCTATAAATAGGACCTCTATGTAATCCTTACACTTGTTGGTTATTTCAATATCATAGTGAAACTCTTGCACTTTTATTCTTCTCATTTGATCTAATCAACCAAACTCTATTTCTCATCTTATTTCTTACAAATCTATACTTGTGTTTACAAAATGGTGACCTAACAAGTGGTATCAAACGCCAAATAGAAGGTGTACGTTTTGTTTTTGTTCTTAACGTCCCAAAAACATATTTTTAACTCGTTAGTTTTGATAAAAATTGTTACTTTCTTGTTTGTTTCGTGTTTTTATCACATCTTTTACATCAAAACTTGTGTTACAAACTCAAACAACCAACAAAGTTTCAAATTTTAACAAAAATTTTTGATTCGTACAACTTGTACAACTTTTAGAGATTTTTCAAATTTTCAAAAAGTTGTTCAAGTTTGCAACTTTCTTTAAGATTTCATCATTTTAAGGTTAGTTGTACAAGAATCTTGGATTAAAAACGTGTTTTTGGATTGCTTTTAACAAAAACAAAATCTGCCTATTTTTTGTACTTTTTCGAGAAAACAAAACCCTAAGTTTCGAGATCTTTTGTGACTGATCCTAAAGTGTTTTCGTTGGTTACTCAGTGCTTTTCTCTCTTGTATAAGAAAGAAAACACTTCGACCTGTTGGATATTTTCGTTATTGTATAATCTCAAAAATTTTGTGGAAATTTTTCGAAAATTTTGAACTTTCGAGAACTTTTCTGGCTTATCGAAATCTTTTGATTTTCGAGATCCTTGGAAAACTTTCAAAATTCTTTCATAATTTTCGAGAACTTTATTAATTTTCACTACAGAAAACTTTCTCGAAAATTTTGCTAAAAGTTTCTCGATAAACTGTTTTTTTCGAGAAATTTTGAATTTTTTCGAAATCTTTTGTGTTTTTTCGAAATCTTTGATACTTTGACTGTTTTTCGAGATTTTCAACATTTTAAACTTTGAGAACATACTTGGGATAGTTTTCGAGAATTGGCATCACATTTATACCTTCTACAAGATCCATTTTACACAAGTTATTCATCATGTCTCAACCACTATACTACAACTTTCATCAACAACCATATCATCACACACAAATGTTTCGTCAGCAACAACAACAACAACATCTACAACAACAACCTCAACAATCATATCCAAATCATCAATTGAGTTCTCAACAACATCATGTCATGATGCATCAACATCAACAACTGTCTAACTCTCCACCATTCCTAATGCAACAAATCAGTCAACCATTGAAACAAACTCATTGGTTTGATCAAATGTGTGACGTAATAACTACTCAACAATCAAGGCATGAAGCAGGTTCACTTGACATACACCTATGCTCACACCCGGTAACTATGTTCAGTGGTCAAGTCGATTCCTACGATTTCTTGAAATCAAGAAACCTCATGGCAAATACATGAGACAAGTCATCTCTGAAGGTCCTTTTGTGCCACCAACTGACTTTGTCCCTGGTAATCCTAATGCTACTCCACCGATACCGGATTCCTACAGAACTCGTACTGATGCACAACTCACTGCTGAGCAACTACTTCACAAAGAAGCCGATGAATATGCCATGATTTATATTCTTCAAGGAATACCAAATCCGATCTTTCGCAGTGTGGATTCTCAGAAAACAGCTAAGGCTATGTGGGAACATGTCCATTTCCTAATGGAAGGCACTCAACTGAATCAAGAGGACATGGAATCCAAACTTTATATGGAATACACAAACTTCATGATTGAGCCAATGGAATCACTTGAGTCATATTATCACCGCTTCACAAACATCATTAATGACCTCGATCGACACAACATTATCATACCAAGGATTGGTATTAACACGAAGTTTTTAGGATGTCTTGGCCCGGATTGGCAGAAGTATGTGACATTTGTTCGACAGACAAAGAATCTTCATGAGACACCATATGGTTTGTTGTTTGACTATCTGAAACACCATCAACGTGATGTAGACAACGATCGCGCTCTCAGAGGAAACTACTCACAGCCCCCACCTACGAACTCTTTGGTGCTTGTTGCTCAATCTCATGTTCCATCTCCACCACTACAACATAATGGTTATCTTCCCGAACAAAATTACCTTCACAACTCATCTTCGTATTCACCTTATGATTGATTCCACAATGCATCCTCCGGCAAATTCATTCGCCTCACATGACAACCAAGACACCTTGTCTTCACAACACAGTGCAAATGATGACGATGATGATGAGGATTTTAATAGTCTTAACCAAGGAATTGCACTCATTGCTCGAGCTTTCAGCAAATTTTCAAACAAATCCAACAATCGTCTTCGCTCATCTTCTAACACAAGGAATCAAGCTGTCATTCAGGATGGTCGTGTTGAAATACAGAATCGGAATACTGGAAGATTTGGATCAGGTAGTCATATGGGAAACTCCAATTCTGGACAGCGTTTTAACAACAATGGAGGATTCAGGAACAATGGTGATGTCCCTCAGAAAAAGACAGACATTGTTGATACTGGGAATACTGAATCAGGGAATACAACCATCAGATGCTACAACTGTAATGGGATAGGTCACTTGGCAACTGTATGTGCATCACCACGTACTCAAGGTAGCAAGTATCACAAGCAGGCATTACTTCTAGCTCTCAAAGATGAAGCCCGTAGCAGAACAAATGCCAACGACAACAGCTTCATGGGAAATGCACATTCTGATGATGACATGGAAGATCTAGAAGCTGCTGTTATGCTGATGGCCAACATGCATGAACTTCACATAAGTGACTCAGGCCCAGTATATGACACTGATGGTCAATCTCAGGTATCTTCTATTCATTCATGCCTGATAAATGAAATCGTTTCCCCATCTGCATCTGAATCTCACAAGGAACAAGACGTTCAAACTGACTCATTGTTATCTACACAAACGAATAGTCAAATGGACACAACAGTTATATTTGATGAATTTCAAATTAACCCGGTTGTCACATTTGATGATTCGGATAATGAAAATGTCAATGATAACAATGGTCAACTTGAACATATTGATTCTTCGTCATGTCCAAATTCGGAACTTCAGTCACTACTCATGACCAGTCAAACTCATAATATTAAATGTCAAGAGCTTAATGCTAGATTGAAAGCAAAAAATGCATTATTAACTAGGGACATTGAGTGCTACAAATCACAACTGGAAAATGCTGAAAAACGGGTTCAACGGGAAAAAGGATTTGAAGCTGCTTTTCAAAAATCATCTCGTCAAGTTATAGAATTAGAACATCAAATTGCTAAAATTATGGAGTCTAAAAACACCTTAGCTTCTGATCTGGAAAAACAAGCATTTGAACACAAACAACAAATTGAACAACTTAATGCAGTCATTTCACAAACTCAAACAGAGTTGTCAAATTGTCAAATCGAGTTCAAAGAACACAAACGCAAAACCAGAGAAAAAGTTAAGTCATACATTGATGAGATTGTTAAATTGGAGCATAAGCTCAAAGAATTTCAAAATGTTGTATATAAAATTGGTAATTCAGTAACTACAATTCAAAAGTTTTCAGTTAAACGTACAAATAATGGTCAAGGTTTTGCAATTGGAAGTGAATCACCAAGTTTTTTACGAGTGGCACTCAATGAGATCCCAAAGATATATTGTGTAGATCATTTCTTTGACAATACTGTTATTCGTACTGTTGTATATGATTGTGTAACACCCCGATAATCGAAATTAAGCAGCGGAAGTATAATCGGGGTATTACATCATAGTATCATAGTCATAATCATAGAAAACAACTTGAAAGAGTTGTTTTGGAAGCTTTGTTATCATTCATATTCATAATTCAAAACAAACATTTCAGATCCCAATAAGTTTTAGTAATACATCAAGAAATTGTTTTCAAAAGAATGATAACATCATTAGATTGATAATCAAAAGAATGCCCTGCTCCACTGTGATGCATCTTGCATCGAGTACACATTGGAGCAGACCCAATATAGCCCTGAGTTCCTGTGGGTGCGGCAACGAAAGCCCTGGCGAAGAACTCGGACGGATGAATCCTTTATCCGACAACTCTTGCAATTGTTCGGACAGCTCCTTCATTTCGGATGGTGCCAGTCGATATGGTGCTCGAGCCACCGGTGCTGCTCCTGGTATTAACTCAATTTGAAATTCAACTTGCCGGGTTGGTGGAAGGCCGGGTAGTTCTTCAGGAAAGACTTCAGGAAAGTCCTTTACTACCGGCACATCCCCAAGTTGCTTTTCATCCGACTTCTTTTCTGTTACTTGCGCCAAAAAGGCGTGACAACCTCTGTCGATGTACTTGATAGTCTTGACATATGATATGATATTAAATCGGGTCTTATTTCGTTCACCACGAATGGTCAGGAATCTACCTTGATACGGAATGTGGACAAGTTTCTC
>LBNU01006093.1:0-15942 GCA_014162995.1 Artemisia annua | reverse complement strand
TTATATATTTATGTCAAGTTTTACCCATTACTTTGTAAAAGTTACACTTTATACCCTTTTATTTTAAAATAATTACCTTTTTAACCCAAAACTTTACTTTTACACTTTTTACCTTAACTTTCATGAAATTACAGTTTCTACCCTTTAACTTTATTCAAAAATATCATTTTCAGTTTCGGTACACTAGTTTGGCAGTTTTTACACTTTACATCCCTTAACGATACATTTTGCAAATTTAGTCCAAAGTTAAGTCTTTGAAAAGTTAACTTATATTTTTATAAAAGTTACCATCTTTAACTTATAAAAGCTTACGAAAATCAGTTTTGAGTTTTAAAAAAAAAAACATTTCGAATTTCATTTTCAGTTTCCGAAAATATATAGGAAGTTTTCATGGGCTCGTTAGCCCAGTTGGGCCCAAAAATATGTTTTTAATTTGTAAAGAAAACGTTCAAAGGTGCTTGAAATTAGGTCGATCTAAGTTAGTATTTAACGTTATAAAACTTGCATGATTAGCCAACTCGGTTTAGTTTAGTGCAAGGACATGAGTGGTAGAAAAATATATATGGGTTATACGTATAATTACAAAAATACGGGGCTCTTTCTAAGGGTGTCAAGTGTGTTTATGACACTTTTGTGATTTGTGCTTTTTAAGTGTTTTAAGTTATATGTGGTGTATGCCATGCATGAAAAATGAAATATGCAAATAGAAAGAATTGAAAAGGGAGTATTCGACTTACAACACCAAAGGTGGTGGTGAGGTACGTAGGAGGACACGAACGAGAACAAGGAGAACTCGAGCTTAACCAAGCTTTCAAAGTGACCGACTCCTTAAGCTCACTCTAAAACGACTTCTCGACTCTAGAAGCTTAAGACTTGGACCGATTTCCTTTCCTTCTTGCTTCTCACTCGTCACAGTAACAAAAGAGATGAATGTTTGTTGTTTGAGTGGGTAAATGTGAGGTTGAGTTGGTTTGTTTAGGTGAGTACAAAGTGTGAGAGGGGGGTCATATAAATAAGTAAGATGAGTATGGCAGTGGGTATATTTTTATTACTAGCATGCTTCATAGTTTTCAACAAAAGGGAATGGAAAATGTGTTGGGTCGCGGCATGCTTTGTGTTTCAGCCGAAACATAGGGACCGGTAGAAAGGTAGGAGACACATTATCCATAGTATCTTGAAGTCCAAGTGGTCAAGGTGTGGTGTGAAGACTTGTTTAATGTTTGTAGAAGTAGGATTAGGGTGGCTTTGTGTGTTTGTTCCTTCTCATACGCAACCCAAAAAAAAAAGAAGGGGACTTGACTTGTTTGATTTATCTTTTTGGTAGCCATATCTTCTTTGGATGAGATTAATATATTAAGTTGTTGTGTATATATTATTAAGTCCTTGCAAACTTTATGTTGTTTAGTGTATTAGCCCATACACATCAAGGAAGAAAGAAAGAAAAAAAAAATTTATACGTGATTCGTGAATTTCCGGCCCAAATATTGTGGAGGCATTCGGCCCAAAGAAAGAATGACAATCGGGTAGTTTGTTTGGTCCGTTAAGGCCCAAAAGATTAGATGTGAATCGAGTCGGTACACAAGTGAGCTATTCGAAACGGGGTTAGCTAAAAAAAAATCCCGTCGGTTGTTGTTTAGAAATTTGTAAGCGTGTGAATGCATATATATATATATATATATATATATACATTTATATATGAAATAAATAACTCACAAAAATGGTTAACTAGATATGTAATCCAAATTAGTTTGATATGTCAATTAAAATTAAACGATCCTAGTTTACAATGCTATAATCATTGGGAAAAAGTGCGGGGGCTACAGATTGTGAGGAAGAATATGAAATTGAGGAAGAGAGTCGATCAAAAATGGAAAATGTTGAATTTAATAAACCTTTTGATTACTCCAAAATGCCTCCAATAACCGACATTTTCACTCCTCAAAAAGAAAAATCAGAACAACCAGAGTTCATAATCAAACCTCAAGAAGTTACCTCTTCAGTAGCTCCTGCTAAACCAGTGGTTCTAACGGTCCTTTACCAAACGATGAAAAACTTCAACCTCTTCCTACACGTTGTCTTGTACTTCGGTATTTTGACATGTTCAAGGAAGATCTTGAAAGATTGGATGAATCAATAGAACGCAATTCCCAAATAACGGTTTTTACCATTACTACTCCTCATGGGAGAGAAAAAAGAGAAGTGTTTCAAAAACAGTTTTTACCAATTGCTCAACACTTGCGTCTATGTGCTAACCTCTGGGAGCAGGAATTTCAGAAGGAAGTCTCTTCTATGATGAATGTTTTTCATGCAACAGAAAAAGCTATTTTAAAGCAAAACGTCGAAATCAATTTTTACAAAAAGAAGCTGATCGACTCTTGGAACATGTTCTTAGTGCTGATATTATTTCTGTGATTATGAATTCTCTTTATGAATCTGGAACTTCGATGCTTGTTGATGATCATTGTGATGATGTTGAGTTGTTATCTAAACAAATTGAGACATTAAAAGATGAAAACGTTAATCTCCGAAAACACAATGATGATGTGCAAAACAAACTTTCAAATGAGATTTCTAAACTCAACAAAAAGCTTGAATGGTGTCAAAACCAAAGTCTTGATTTCGAATTGGAATTGAAAAGTCGTAAAACTTTTACAACTTTTCAAAACGAGAATGAGGATTTAAAAAGTCAAATTTCAAAATATGAAAAGGAAATTGCAGAATTGCAAGAAGTTACAGACTATTGGCAAAAGAGTCGTGATGAATATTTTTATTCAAACAGAAAACTCGACAGTGAAATTCAGGATAAAATGCACATTATCATTGAGTTGAAAGAGAAAATACGTAAGCTTGAAAAAGAAAAATCTGTCAACACTAATGTAATTGCACCAGGAATGTACTCATTAGACATAACAAATGTAGCTCAACATTCTAAGAAGTCTAATATGGATCCTTCCACCTCTACAGGAATAGTTGCCACTCATAGCGTTAGCAGATCCAAGCGTAAACAAATGAAATGGAAGAATAGGATTTTGCAACGTAGAAGAGCGACACTAGAAGCCTCTGAAGTAGAAGAACACCCTAGGACTTTGAATAAGACTCATCCTGCACTATTAGATTCTGATTTGGCAAATCATAATCTATCCCAAGTATGTAATGGGAAACCAGTTGACCCCACAAAATACCGAAGTATCATTGGGTCACTGATGTACCTTACCGCTAGTAGACCAGATATTGTATTTGCTGTATTTATGTGCTCTCGCTATCAGTCCAGTCCTACTGAACGTCACCTCAATGAGGCTAAGAGAATCCTTCGATACATAAAGGGAACCATTAACTTGGGGATCTGGTATCCGAAGGATTCCGGTTTTGAACTAATAGCTTTTTCAGACGCTAATCATGCAGGGTGTATGGATACACCCAAAAGTACTTCTGGTGGTTTGCAGTTTCTTGGAGATAAACTCGTGTCTTGGAAATCAAAGAAGCAGGATTGCACTTCACTATCGTCAACAGAAGCTGAATATGTAGCTATGTCTGCTTGCTGTGCACAAGTCATTTGGATGTGTACCCAACTCATGGACTACGGTTACTTATTCAATAGGATTCCGATGTACTGTGATTCGAAAAGTGCGATAGCAATCTCGTGCAACATGGTTCTGCATTCAAAGTCCAAACACATTGATCTCCGTTATCATTTCATCAAGGAGCATGTTGAAAAGGGTACAATTGAGTTATATTTTGTGGGTATTGAATACCAACTGGCAGACTTGTTCACAAAACCACTACCCCCGGGAAGGTTTACTGAACTAGTTCACCGGATTGGTATGCGGTGTTTGACTCCGGATGATCTACAATCCTTTCTAGAAAACGAATAACCGGGTCAAATACCAAAACTATCTTTGTATATATTTATCAAAAACAAAATACAAAATCAAAAAAATCTTCAAAAATCCAAAAAGATTTTATCATTTTTAATGTTTTTCATATGCATGTACACTATCTTCTTCAACACTGTGGTTTATCAAAAATTTCAAAATTTTCACACCAAGTGTTGAGGGGGAGAATATGTTCTTCAAAATTTCAAAATCTTGTGCAAACATGTGTACTTGCATATTTCTTTGTAGTTATGATGTTATTTTGCAATGGTGGAATGTTAAAGGTTATCTCGTATCATTCCTTTTCCTTTTTTACTTGTTTGTTAGCTTAATATGCATTTACCATTAACTGTCGTTACTTTTACCGTTAAATTAAGTCATTAGGACATGTTATATGGTTTATTTAGTAGTCTAGGGACCAATTTTGCCAAGTTGATTAAAAGTTTCTAAAAACCTTAAACAAACACCCCCTCCCCCCGTTTTTTCTATTCACAAAATCAAAAACAAAAAACAAACACCCTCCTTTATATCAAACGGCCTCAAATCCAACTCTCAATCCGTGTTCTTGATCGCCAAAACGTAAGTAAATTCATGATACTTAGTCCATTTTAAAAGATGGTTTTCAACCAATTAAACTTTAGATGGCTAGATTTTGTGAAATTTAAGTTTGAAGAACTAGGGTTTTCGATAATTTCGTTCCTTATGTATAATTATGTTTTAGGTTTAGAAATCATAGGGTTTTTGTCTCTAAATGTCATATAATCATGTCCCTATTGCCTAATCACAACAGTTTACACATTTGGATTGATTTCGAAAACTAGGGTTTATGTCGAATTGGTTTTTTGTGAATGTGTGATGTTTTTGTGGATATTATTGGTGGGATTTGCTTGTTTATATGTTAATTACATGTCTATGCTTGTTAATTGTTCCAATTCATCAATTTGCATGATCTAGATAATTAGGGTTCATCGTTGAATTGGGGCTTTTCATGTCTGTGTTAATGAGTCCAATTAACCTACCCAAAAGTGTTTCTAGATGTGTTAATTGTTGCATTTCTTTGATATCACAACATGGTTTCTCGTTAAACATGTTCTAGATAAGTTTAGGTTTCGTTATTTTTCGAAATCTTTTGTATGTTGCCTTATTGTGATTCTAACTAATGTTTTTCATTCAATATACAGGCCTCTATCAAAAGATTCAAAGATTTCTCTAAAAAACGTACGACTTCATGATTTCGAAAAATTCTTGTATAAGAATTTTTTCGAGAAAAACTTTCGAGAAACTTTTTCGAAATCTTTCTCAAAAGATTTATCGAGATGTTTTGTAAAGTTTTCGAAATCTTCTCATAACAGTAGTTATCGAGAAAATTGAGAAAACTTTCGAAATCTCTCTATTAAAGTTTTCGAGAAATATTTTTCGAAATCTTTTAAAATTATCGAGATCTTTTCATGTCAAATGTTTCGAGATCTTTTTCCAGGCCATGTTTCGAGAAACTTAGCTAAAGAGTTTTTTCGAGAACTTTTGATCAGCAAACTTTTCGAGATCTTTTCTTAGGAAAATTTTCGAGATTTATCTTGGACTAAAGTTCTCGAGATATTCATTAGTGATAGTTTTAGAGAACATCGTTTGTAATAAATTCGAGATCATGTGTAACTTATTTTTTGAGTGTTCAAGTGATTGTAACATTACAAAAACTTGTATATTGAATGAACTCTCATGTATATGTGTATTGTGAGGTTGTTAGTTAACATGTGATTGTATTGTCTTATTTAACGTGTTACCAAAAGACTTAGGAGCAATAAATGTTATATTATCTAAGTTTCATGTTAAAAAACAACACCGTCATTAATCACATATTAATTAACTGAACCATGATTGCAACATATATGTGTTTGAATAAACATGAACTCGGACTAATAACTAACATATCTGGATGTTTGATTTCATGACATGACACTTTCAGAACACAAATGGCTCAACAAGATGAATCAGTTCCACAACAACAGAACCTCCCACTACTCGCACTTGGTGAATTCCTCCCTCCAGACTACAACGTCAAATTTGACCAGAACAATCTTCGCATCGACTTCAACAAACTGAGCATACCTGATGACACATGCAAGATTGTCAAGAACATTCTTCTGGCTCATCCATGCAAGCCATTGCTCACCAAATCCACATCAGTACCAATCTTCTACATCCATCAGTTCTGGCACACTGCTAAGGCCAATTTGGACGACAAATCCTTCACCGTCAAGTTGGATCGTCAATATTATACCATTGATCATGATACTCTTCGCGAAGCCCTCATGCTACCAACTTACGAAGAATATCATCCGATGCTGTCTGAACTGGAAATCCTTGACTACTTCATTGATCTTGGATACGATATTCCTGACAATGAATCACTCACACTTCTCTCCAAATTCAACGTCAAATATCTGCCACAACCATGGAGAACATTCTACATGCTGATTGTCAGATCAATCTCAGGAAGAAGGAGTGGTCATGAGCATCCGAGGTTGGAACACATGCAAGTATTTTGGGGAATGATGACTATGACACCGATTAACTTTGCTGCACCAATAATGAGGGACATACTTCATCACATTCACACTGATCGTGACAGGGCTGTGATTCCATTCATCAGATTCACCAAGCTACTCATAGCATACTTCTGTGAGCAAACCCCAGATTTCGTCAAGAGGATGCATGACAGGACAGAGCCGAAAGATATCTTAAATGAAGACCCAAAGATTTCCTTCGTCAAGTCCATCAGGTTCGTTCCAAGAACCAAAGGCATGAGAATCCCAGATCACTTCTTGGATGATGAAATCAGAAAGACTCAGAACTTCAAGATCTATGATAAGGCATTCAAGGCTGGGAAAGTTGGTGTCAATGAGAAAGAAGAGGAACCAGCTTCTATAGTTCGAACCCGAAGCAGGAGGGGTGGCAAGTCTGGTAGCTCAAGCAGTACTACTACTTCACAACAACAAAAGACTGCTCAAAAGCCACCCCCCAGACCAAGAAGGAAAGCTGCACCTAAGCCGATTCCTCAGGATGAACCGTCTGCTTCTTCATCCGAAACAGAAACTGAATTTGATTTTGGCTCTGAATCAGATGAAGAAGCTGACTACGAAAGAAGGTCAAAGGCTCCAGATGAGCAAGTAGAACAACCTGATGAAGAAGAAGAGTTTCCAGGGCTTGAACTAACGAAACAACTAAGCAAGGAAACTGCTGAACAAGAACAAAGGAAAGGAACGAGCTTGACAATCAATGAACCAAATGATGAAGCTGAAGAAGAACCTCCTGTCGTGCCACTGGTTGACAAACGTAAACTCAAGAGCATCGTTGTCGACACCAGGGCAGAAAAGAAGCAGGAAGAGAAAGAGATCAGGGAAGCTACCATTCTAAGTCTTCAACATCCACAACCTCAACAAACACCGTTCAATCTTCAAGAACTCGAGGTTGGCTCTAGCAGCACTGTAGCTCCACAAACCGAAACCGTACAACATGACACAATTATGACGGAAGCTACAGAGGAAGTTGAGAAAGAACAGACTGAGCTCATCACTGATGATTTCGTTGCTCAAGTTGAGAAAGAGGAGGAACTGAAGAAGAAGGAGGAACTATAGAGAAGAGCTAAGGAAGAGACAGACAGGTTGCTTCGTGAACTCGAACAAGACGAAGAACCATTAGACACTGATACAATCATCAACTCTCCTCCACACTCATCCTCAAAGGATCCCCCACTTCCTAAAGGCACACCTCCAAAGGATCCCTCACCACCTCCATCTGAACCAGAGCATGAATCTTCATCATCTTCATCATCACATCACTCATCACCACCACCGGCAAAGAAAACATCAAAAAGCAAATCAGACAAGAAGAAGAAGAGAAGCAAAGCATCAACAACAGCATCTCAGCGGATCAAGAAAGCTCTTGATTTGGCAAGGAAGAAGAGGAAGGAGACACAACAGCCATCCGGAGATCTTCATGACCAAGTACAACTGCTCTCCAAACAGGTCAAAACTTTGACATCATAAGTCAAAGATCTCCAGGATACTAGTGCACTTTCTAACAAGTTACTGCAAGCTGACTTGGGCAAGATGATCAAGAACTACACAAAGGAATACCTGAATGAAAATCTTGCTGCAGTAGCTGAACCAGCTGTGTCTTCACTTATCGAGCCGATCAATTCAACGTTGAACAACAGGATCAAGCACACCGTCGAACGTATGCTTGAGTCAACTCCATTTTACCTTCGCACTGACAGGGCTCCTCCAACACCGGAAGAGTTAACTACTGCACAATTACAAACACTGTTAGCTGCCAAGCTCAGAAATAAGGAGGACAAAATACCTGAAGAGTCAACGATGTTTGAGGCTCTTAAAGCCATTGCCTCAAAAGAGTCTTGTAAGGAAGCTGCCGGCACACACAAAAGACAAAGAAAAGATGATGATCCTGACTCTGATCCGAAAAGCAAGAAGTCAAAGAAGTCAGAAGCACCATCTTCATCACATCAGCCACGCAAGACATCCAAGGCTTCTCCTGCCAAACAAAGAGCTCCAGCATCCGGTTCCGGTCCAATTCACTCAGAGGAACCTTTTGTGCTTCAACCGCTTGATACTCAGGAAGGCACAGCAACAGCAGTACCTGAATCAGAAATTCCTGCATTTCAAGCCAGTCCATCAGACACAACAAAGACAAAAGAGAAGAAGAAGTCTTCACGGTCTAAGAAGCAGAAACAAAAGACTACTCAATTCTCTTGGCTAGACATGGACGAAGCTCGTGACTATGAATGGGTGACTACAATGATCAAAGCTCAACCACCGCTTGAGGCCGACGAACCATTGCCAGGTAATACTTTGCAGATGACTCAGAGTATTATGTCGGGTCTACAAGTCGAAAGGTTGACAAAGACTGAACTGAAGCGGATCAACCGTGAAGCCATGGACTTTCTCAAGAAGAGATCAGGGAATAAAGTTGAACTCGATTATCACATGGAGAACATAGCCTGTGCTTTATCTGGCTCGTTCGACTGGTTAAACCCTGAATCTAATGTCGACACCGAAACAAAGAACCCCTACTTCACCGACTGGACAAAACCATTACCTCTACTTGGCTTTCCAGAAAAACCAAAAATCCCCTACAGACGCTTCTTCAACAATGACTTTCTCTACCTCCAGCATGCACACGAGACCTCCAAGGAACGATATGCAACTTCACTCACACTCTCAATACCAGCTGCCCGTTATGAATTGCCAGACATTGAAGAGCACACACCAATCTACTGCAAATCAGTTGTCGAATACAACAGAGATGCTCTTCTGGGAATTCAACATTGGCCTGAAAGACGAAAGCTCGGGTATACACACAGACTTCATCTGAAGACGAGTGGAAAAGTGAAGCAACCGCTTCGCATAGTTGCAGTTATGGAAATCGTGGAAGAAAGAAAGTTCGGCTACACTTTCATGAAGGAAATAGTCGTCAAGAGGCAAGATGAGCAGCGATACAAGTTCAATGAAGCAGACTTCCCAGATCTAACCGTGAATGACATTGAAGATATGTATCTACTAAAGGTGTAAGGAAAGCTGCTCAACTTTGAACGAGACACGCAGTACAACTTCATCGCATCACTCTTGCTCTACATCAGACGATTGATAGTTCAAGAAAGAGTGGAAGATCTACAGCTGGGAGTGGAAAGTTATCAAAATACCATCAACCTTACTCAACCAGAACTCATGATCCCTGAAATCACGGGAATGTCACAATACACTCTCGTCCAACAACCGACATTTGGAGTCACTTACCACAACGACAGAAATCAGATTCGATTCATGCGGTTTGATGAGATTCCAAAGTTTTGTGATGTCACACTACAACGGGTTCGTGATGGGTTAGCGGAAAGGTTGGCGGATGAAAAGAGGAGGATAAACGAGGGACTTGCAACAAGATGGAAAGCTAATGGACGCAGAATGCTCAGAAATTTTGTCCATACGATTGAAGAAAGGCTATATCGACGACAACAGATCAGAAGGCTGGAAAGCTACATTGGGGTTCGACCATCATTTCCGGTCTTGACATTCCGACGTCCTGATCCAAAGTTCACAGTCTTCGATGCTTAGCTCAGTTCACATTCTTCTGGTACAAACATTTCAATACATTTCTAATATGGTTTGATTTGTAATAACTACGGCTTGTGCACACATAACAGTGTACAACCCGCACTTTGTAAAGAAAGGACCCTGTGGTATGCATCAGTGCCACAATCCTAATATAAGGAGCGAAAGCTTCTTACTTTTGAGTAGATTTAATCAAATTTTTCATTATTTTTCAAATCTGCTCAAAAGACAAGTATTACACCTCAATAAGTAATCACTTGTTGAGGGGGAGTACTTGTATCAAAACATCGTTCTTAAACCTTCAAAGTCTTGTTGACATCTCCCCATAAGACTCAAAAAGGCATATTTTAATCAAAACTGTTTACAAAAACAACATTTGATATGCTATTTTTGAGGGGGAGAAAAAGAATGTGATTAAAATATGATGTCAAAAAGTCTTATATGATGTCAAAAAGTCTTATCTCATACGAGCTCGACTCAGAATTGACCCACGAATTGACGAAACAACAAATGTCTTAATTCGAAAGGATTTATCCGATTAGAAAGTACCGTTTCGAGAAACTCTTTCTAGTTGTTTACTTTGACGGGTCTAACTTCCTTTTAGGAATGTTAACAACATCAAGTTAGTTATTAGGGCTAGTTATCACCTAAAAGCTGATAATGCATCCCTTTAACTAAACAACGTAAACGTGTCCCTCATGTACATAACTATTAAGAGTGGATCAATTCAAAAGTGCCAACTCTTCCCGCATATGCAAATTTCTGAAAACAATCATGAGCATATGTTGAGGGGGAGTATTTCATAAGAAATCCAAAACCTCAAAGTGTTAACAAAAACTTTTATACTCCAACACACTTTGAGAGATTTTCAATGATTTGGTTCAAAGGCATCAATAGGATAGTTATGGAGTTACAAGGTGACTAAGGATAGGAAAAACCGTCCTATGATCCGCCTAAACCGGAGGGATCTACCCAAGGACATCACCAATAGTTAGAAATTAGAAGCCCTTAGGTATGATATGATAAAAGGAGAAAAGAATGAAAGGAGAAAGAAGGGGTTGAATAATTAAAAAGAAATGAATGAAAAGGGTGAAAAGAAATAGCCCTCCATTTTATCAACCATAGGTCAGACACCGGGTTAAATTCATATGCTACTGGTCGTTGCTAAGGCAACACCGGTATTGAAGATAAAAGTCATCATGGACCCAGTGACGCAATGCACCTAAACCTTCTTAGCCACTCAGGCATCTCTCAAAAGATGTTTGTTTCATTCTCACGGGGAACCCACGTAATCTATCGGTTGTCTCTTAGAGATGATTGATATTGAAACAGGAGGTCCTCTACTCCATGCCTCCGCATAGGAAACCAAATGTGCACTTATCGAGTCTAGAGCCATGAGATAACATATAAGATCTCTTAGGAACACAAAACTCTTCTACACTGAGTGTCTTACATCATTGGACACTAAGTGTAAATTATCGAGTCCTTCGCAGATCTTAGCAATCTGCCTTGAACGTTTATGAGGGATTTACTTATGTATTTCTCGAATGATTGAACGGAAATCCTGCCAGGGTCAACATCAAACAGCCCTGATAGCAGGTCACTTCGGTGATTCCTTGTGGATTACGCTTAGTGTGTTCGATGGTTTCAAACGGTCTACAGTCGTGGGGTGATCTCCAGCGACTCACCTAATCGTGGGTGTACGTATGTATGTCTGTGTAAGCCCTCTAGGGGGTATCCGATTAGGAACGGCCTTGGTAAGGATTAGAAGGAGTCTTCACACTATGCTGTTGACAAATTCTAACTCCAAACCTGTAAGTACCGGATGTTTTATTGCTAACTGTTTCATTTCAGGTACAACAACCATCCCGAACACCAGCTTCCACATGCTCATACTTACATCTCAACAAAATGAAAGCTCTCATGAAAGATCGAAGCAACATGAATGCCAAAGGTAGATTCCATGCCAAAAGAATCTACAAAATGACAAAGACAAACGATCTTAAGCAACACACCGTCTAAAGAAGGATTCTACGTCTACACAAAGAATCTTCACATATGATAAGAGAGCCCTTCACTAATGTAACTTCTCAACGTCAAAGATGTATGAGCATGTCGGAATGATGCAGATCCACTGGAGTCTAAGAGAGTGACGAATGGCAGATTACTACATCAGATGATCACTATTCCATCAAGCAAAGACTAAGAACAAAGAACGATGAATCATTTCTACATAATCATTGTGAAGACGTCTAAAGCTATGAATGCTACAACTAAAGTGCTAAGACAGAAGACGTCAAGCAACCTCAAATGACCATGACTAAACATCACTTCTTCAACAACCGATCCTTAGGGGGAGATTGTTAGAACCTAAGTTTTCAACGTTTAAGTCAAGTCTCGGTTATTTCATCATTTGTAATAGGTTGCTAAGCTATTTATCTTATTTATGTTTAAGTGTAAGTCCATTACATGTCCAATGGGCCACAAGCCCATACGTTTAGAAGAAGGGAAGAGAAGGGAGTGTTGCCCTAGCTCTTCACCTATAAATAGGACCTCTATGTAATCCTTACACTTGTTGGTTATTTCAATATCATAGTGAAACTCTTGCACTTTTATTCTTCTCATTTGATCTAATCAACCAAACTCTATTTCTCATCTTATTTCTTACAAATCTATACTTGTGTTTACAAAATGGTGACCTAACAAATATCTAATCCTAATAATTCTTTTCCATTCTGAATTGCCTTCATACATCCTGCCCAAGTGTCGTCGGATGCATCTGTTTCAACTATCAAAAAATCTTTTGTTTCTTGGTTATATAATTCTGGTAAACATTGTACATTTGTTTTAATATTTTGTACAAGTTGGGTATCGGATGGTGTCCATTCCCAACGAATTTTTTCAGAAATTTTCTTTTGTAAAGCTTTTCTTTCTTTTGCTAGATTTTTCAAAAATCCTTGTTCTGTTATATAATTTAAACATCCTAAAAATCTTTGAATTTATTTTCTATCTTCTAATTTATCTGGAAAAAGTTTCAACTTTTCTTGTGTATTATTTGTTAGAGAGATAATTCCATTTTTTGCTATTTTTAATCCTAAATATTCTACCTCATTTTGAAGCAGTTTAGACTTCTTTTGTGATAGAATCAAACCTTTTTCTTTTATTCTTTTTAAAACTGTCGATACTGCTTTTATATGATCTTGTTCGTCTCCTTTAGTAAAAACAATTATATCGTCAATGTATGCTAAACAAAAACTTTCTAATCCTTGTAGATTATTATCCATAAATCGTTGATAAATTGATGGTGCTTGTTTTAAACCAAAAGGTAGTACATTCCATTCATAATGTTTTTTGTGGGGGACAAGAAAATGCGGTTAATGGTTTTGTTGACTCATCAAGTCTTAATTGCCAATATCCTGATTTAGCATCAAATGTACTAAAATGTGTATTTCCTTTTAATTTTTCTAAAATATAATCTTTTCTTGGTAATTTATAAGAATCTCCTATAGTTGTGTCATTTATTTTTTTTGTAGTTTATGACCATTCGTCTTTTTCCTCTTTTAACTTCGTTGTTATTTTCGACATAAAATGCTGGTGCTGAATGGGGACTTGAACTTTCTCTTATTATTCCTTTGTTTAGTAATTGTTGACATTCTTCTTTGAATTCTTTTACGTCTTTAATACTATAAGGTATCCTATTGGGTATATTTATTTCTGCTAGTGGATCTTTTAATTTTATCGAGACCAATTGATTGTTGGTATTTATTTTATCTAGTGGATTTTCGCTACATACTTCTTCTAATGCTTTTTCTATGTGCTCTTTTTTCATTGTTAATAGTATTTCCACTTGAAACTTTATGTCTCGTGCTAGCATTCTTACATATTCTATTTGTGTTACAATTGGTGTTGATACTAATTTTCCTGTTTCTTTTTGTTTTATTATGATAGATTTGTCTGTTTGTGTGAATAGTTGGTATAATTTTAAGAAATTGTTTCCAATTATTAAATCTATACCTGAATCATGCATGTAAATGGTTGGTGTAATGAATTTTACTTTGTTAATATATATAGGAACCATTCTTGCTACATGCCATATTTTGTGTACTGATTTATCTGCTATAACTATTTTTGTTGGTTTCTTTAGCTTTTCCCAATTTTTAATTATTTTTCTTTTTCCAAAACATATCGATGCTCCAGTATCTATGTATGCAAATATTTTTCTATTTTCAATTATTACTTCAATGAATGTTGCGTTTGGATTATCTTTTGACTTTTTGCCTTTATTCATTTTTATTGTTTTTCTTTTTAGAATGATTTAGTTAATCGGTTTCATAATATGGTTCTCCAAAATAATCAAAATCATTATCATCGTAGTAATCATCTAATTCTTCTGACTCATTTTCATAATATTTTTCCATTCTTTTATTATAGTCTAAAAATTGTTTTTTCAATTTCTCTTCATTAGTTGCATTTAAATTATATTCGTCTAAATATTCAACAATTCTCATTCTTGATATTATAAATGCTAATGGATTTTTTATTTCTTTTGGAAATGGTGGTATGAAAACAACTTTTAATGAATTAACTTCTTCGTATTCCCATATGTTTTCCCATGTAAGTTTAGTAGTGGCTAGATTAGTTTTTTTCTCATAATACTCAAATAATATTTTAAAAACTAAATATGAATTATTGTCTTGAAAATCTAATTTTGACTCAAAACATTCCATCGTGCAAAGTGTCACTATGGATATAATGATTTTCTTTTGTATCTATTTGGATTTGCTTTTCCTATATCTTTCTTTGGAATCTTTTTCTAGTTTTGTTATTGTAATAGTTGAGTCCACTATTATTATTGCCTTTTATTTGTTTGTTATGGCTATGTATAATTTTTCTAACTCTTCTTTGTCGTAATTATTTGGATGAATATATTCTAATTGATAAACACATGTTTCAGCGTTAATAATTCGTAATTCTTGCTTTAAGATTTCTTCGAAATTTAATGAATATGTTTCAATGTATTTTTGAGACATTTTTCACAAATTCTTTTTGTACTATAGAGTGCTTTTAATCTTTTCATAAGACGTTCTCTTTCAAAAGTTGTAACACCGGTATTTTTCCTAAAACCTAATCCTAGCCAAACTTCTATTTTTAGAGCCTTGAAACGTTTTAAACTTTAAGCATGTTAAATTGGATTTGAGAAGCGTGAGATATATAGGAACGAGAATTTATTCCTTGATTTACTCAGCACAACCTAGAAAACTCGAATTTGTCATTTGCCAAATTATTTAATTTATTTTGAGTTTGGAGAAAAACTCTGAAGTTTATGCTTGATTTTATGGAAAACTATTTCGTGAACGATGGCGCAAGTTTCGTAATTTTCGAGTCCGTTTGCTATGTCATTCGAGTCCCGAACCGTTTTTATGAAAAGTTTACTATATTTGGCGAGAGTAGTCCCTTGAGTTTATTTACACAAATCACCCCACACTTTATTTAATTCAAAACTACCCTAAACCCTTTTACCCTATAAATACCCCCAATATTTACTTCACCTATTTTTATAAACTAAAAACACACACATCTCACACTTTCTCTCTCTTCTCTCCTCTCTACCCCCCACGCCGGGTCACCCCTCACCCAACCCAGAATCCGGCGAACTTTTCCGGTCACCGGAATATTTTCCGGCCACCCCTTACAACACCACCTACCCATTATAATCGGGGACACCCCCGATCGATCCCCGCAACCCGTTTACCCAAATTCGAACCCACGCGCCTAAATCTATAAATACTAATTTCGACTTTCGTACTATTCCGGCCAAATTAGTTTTCGCGAGTCTTTGATATCCGAACCTTCCCCCACCTCATTTATACTAGTTTTTCAATAAAACCTAAAAAATGAAACCCAATTTTATTTTTATAAATCCGATTGGGTTGTATCTCTCTTGT
>LBNU01006092.1:58501-69696 GCA_014162995.1 Artemisia annua | reverse complement strand
AAAAAAAAATTGTTACCCGTAAAATGGCATTTAAATAACGTAATACTCATTTATTCATAATTATTTATTTACTAATCGTACGGAAAAATTACGAGAGGCTACAGTAACTTACCCTCTTTAAGAACCAAATATGTAATGTAGTTTTCATTATTAAAATGTGACCCATCGAACAAAATTTTATGGCTTCACCCTTGATTACACATACTGTGTACTGGTAGTGGTTGTAAATTTGAAATTGATAAAGTAGTGTAGGGACTAGTATGCTAAAGTAAATTATTTAGTAAAAATGAAAAGAAGCCCTAATAAATAGGTGGGTATTGTTTCCCGCTACCAAAATTCCAATCCGAAAACATTTGCCGCCAATCTCTCTCATCTTTTCTAGTACTGTGTGAATTTCTTTCAAACACACAGTTATTAGAGAGATCTGGAGATCTAGAGGATGTTGGGGCGGGTAAGAGCATGCTCCTTGAGCTCTTTACAAGTATTGGAAATGGAAAGGACTCCTTCTAAGCTTCTCAAAGACGACAACCTCTCCATCTACGGTACTTCTCTTCTTCTTATTCATCTATACAACTATTTTAATTACTGGTCATATATTATTATGTTAAGCCCACCTTTTTTATTTTTATTTTTAATACGTATGTATGTAATTGAGATCTTTTAATTCAGTTTCAGCTAATTTAATCGAGTTGAAGTTGATGTCCTGTTTGTATATGTGTTTTGTGGTTAAATTGCTAAGATTCTCTCATACCTTAAAAGTCAAAACTATGGTTGTTTTGGGGGTGTTTGGGATTTTGCTTATCTACTAGTACAAATAATAAGTTAAGTAACTGTAAGCAGATTAAAACATAACCCACGTATTTGTACGTTCTTAATATCAACTAAAATAAGCAGACGAGGTTTTCTCTGTTCATGTTATCGAGGGAGGGCGAGTCTTTGACTCAGATGTACGCGGTCTAACCGATGTATCCCCATGAATGTTCCAACCTTTTCCCTGGCCTAAATGTATTTCTAGTAAGGTTTCAACCCTAGATTTCATGTGAGGAGGTTAAGTGCTTTACCGCTAAGCCTTTTAGTGGTGGTTAAATAAACAGATGATAAGTTTTGCCTAAATACGTGAATCAACTTATCTGCTAAAAAAATAAAGATGATGATGAGCACTGTAATAAGCAATTCATAACATTCTCTTGCTATTACTGAAAGAATTGCTGAAGCCTGAAGAATCTATAACTAGTTTTTCAAAACCAAATTTATTTAATGCTTTAAATTGGTGCTTGTAGGATTACTTTGACATTCTGATTCTTTATTGTCATCTTTTGAATCATAGCTAAGATTGTACTCGCAATGCACATGAAGAGATAGTTTATTCAGGAAATATACTTTTGTTTTAAATTTTATGCCTTTTTGTTATGCAGAGAAGACACTGCTGAAGCTACAAAAAGGTTCTCAGCGTGATGTAAGTTTATCTCCCGAGGAATCTACAAACACGGATACAAGTCCTTCTGTGACTACTGTTTCCTCTAATGAAGCATCGATGGTAGTGGATACTCCTGATTATGCTTCTACGGACTCGTTTCCAGTTTCTGGTAGCAGCCAGTTCATGATCATTGCAAAAGAGGAACCACATAAGAATTTATCGGTTCTTGACATGTTTTCAAGATACAAGACTTCTCGAAATGACAATATAAGCTCATGTGATGAGAGTACAATGGCGATGGAGGACGATTGCTCTTCTGCAAATGCTGCGCTCAGTAATGATACCGAACCTCAACAAGGATGTATAGTTAATCCACCATCACCCATATGATTATAGATCTGAATTTGAGTTTATGTATGGTCAGGATAAAGCTTTATTATTTTATTGTGATTGTGATTGTAATCAGTTCAGGTTTTGTTGTTCAATTAATCAATTTAAAGAAATCAAAACTTGCAAGTGTCGTAAAATTCCATTTTCAGATGGACTTGACATGTAATGCAAGCATGTCTTATTTCATACATCAAATACTTTGATAAAGTTACAAGGCAAAGTAGCTCATCAAAATTAAAGTGTTGTTTTGTCACATAATTGAAACTCATACATAAATCTGCCGCAAGAAAACGTTATAATCAAATGGCTCTATTAATGGATTACTCGTCAATGATGCCATCATTCTACCAGCCATGGAGCTTGAGCTGGAGTCCAATCGGCTAATTCACCTTCTTTGAACCAGAGAGCTGCCATGAAAATGAACACAAATATAGGATGGTCATGTACATGTTACAACAACAGCATGTGACAGATTCAAACAAGATACCACAAACCACATAAAGCAATGATCTTTACCTATTTCACGCTGGCCATTTTCAGGGCTGTCACTCCCATGAACCACATTCCTGTTCAAACAATGCAGAAAAAATTTTAGTTCACAGAAAAGCGGCATCAAACTGTGCAGAAAAGTTCTCAAACTATCAATGAACCAAATAATGCTGAACTCAAACCTTCCAGTTTGAACTGCAAGATCCCCTCTAATAGTGCCAGGTTCAGCTTGAAGTGGATTTGTTGCCCCAATTAGCTTACGTGCTGATGCAACAACACCAACTCCCTCCCAAGCCTACCCAAACACAATATTATCGGTAAGATTAAATTCAGAATGAATAACCTAAATTCGTTTTGTTAGCCAAACAAATGTAAGCAAAGTACCAAGAAACATTACCATGCATACAACAGGACCAGATGTTATGTAGCTAATCAGTTTGGGGAAAAAAGGCTTGGAGCTCAGATCCTTATAATGCTCCTATAAAACCATTCACAAAACAGAAGAAAAGATTGAACCTTTGTCAATTTCAATCATGAGCAATGAAAAGTTCAATGCAACGGAAAAAATACAAATATGCATATAACTGCCTTGATCTTGTTATCTTTTGCTCCAAAGCCACAATTTATATACCCGTTTTGATTAGTTAAGTCAACTTTTGCCAATTAAGGTATGTAAACATGGCCACGTATCCAACACCAACCATCATAATACTAAAAAATTCAACAAACTCATGCTGGTTTCTTGATTCAAAACTAGTCCATTTTGATGTATCCACCAACCCTACTATTGGGAGTGACAGGATTATAGTATTCAGAAAACACACATACTTCAGACGGAGTATAAAAAGAACAACCAGAAGCCTAAAATTCAAATGAAAACAAACCTCAGCTAAATCTTGGGGGCACTGGAAAAGCTTCAAACCCTTCAATTTGAACCCCTTTTTCTCAAACCTTGAAATTATCTCTCCCACCTGTAATCACCCCAACCCACAAAATTCAACTTCCAACGCAATAAATCCCCAAATATATCAAGAACTTTTACAAAGGTAAAGGGTTATTTGCAGGTATACCAACACTCTTTTAACTCGTCACGTTTTAGTCATCATATTTACTTTTTGACATCCAACCCAAGTAATTAAAAGACGGTGTTCTGTCTTGTTTTGGTACTAATGTAACCAAAAAACCCTCAAAAACCAACTTTCATATATAATAATTTTCATTTAAAGATGTTACATTCCTATATAAAAACTGCCATCTTATAAGTTATAAAATTGGCCAAACAAATCACAAAGTCATATTTTAGTTAACGAAAACGCGAAAAATAAAAAGTAGAATTTCCAATGCAAATAACCGTCGTTAAAATTGAAAATGCTTATATGATGGTATATGCCTCTATCCGTGTATGCTGCTATGCGTTTTATGCTTATATATTTCTCTATCCTTATTATCTCACACATGCTTTACGCACATTCACCCTCACACACACTTTCCAGAGGTCGCCCTGGAAGCGGTCACCCTACTCTCAGGTTTATGCTGGTAGGGGTATGACTGTATGAGTATCAGAGTAGGACTATCTACATTCTGACTCCCCCATACCCGCTCTAGCAGGATTGTGTACGTATTGTTGTTGTTGTATATTTGAAAAAAAAGTTTAAGCTATTTGAGTAAGCTTCAAATTAACAGCTTAATTATTTCTACCACAAAAAAGCCCCATAAGCTCACCCAAACACCCCCTAAACACACATATCTTAAATACTTCAAACAACAATTAAGAAACTTACAAGGCCTCTTTGAACACCATCAGGCTTAATCATAATATAAGACTCCTCAACTTCCTGTTACAACAAACAAACAAACAACATTAAAAAAAAATAAACCTTAGCAACATTTAAAGTAAAATAAGAAGAAGAAAAACTAACCATAGAAGCCACCAAATGAGGAAGAAAAATATGGGTTTTGTTAAGGTTTCTGTTCTTCTTAGTTGCATTGATACGATAAGATAATGAATTGGGAAAAAGATATGATGGTGATTGAAATGCAGCTAAGTGACGGTGGGTGGCTGTTGTTGGTTTGGAAAAGGTGGTGGTTGAAGATGATGATGAATAAGATAAACGGATTGAAGATAAAGAGGCTGTTAGTCCCTCCATTTTTTATGTTTTTTTATTTCTAAGGTTGAAGTTTAGTTGAAGATGATGATGAAGTGGTGTTTGGTTGTTTAGTTTATGTTTTGTACTTGAGAAATGATACATGGACCTAATCGTGGACCTAATCGTGGACCTAATTATGGACCTAAAAACACGTGGCATCATCCTGATGGCTACAGACAGGGACCCACTTATTTTACAACCCATCAGGATCATGCCACATACTTTTAGGTCCATAATTAGGTCCACAATTAGGTCCATGTATCATTTCTCTTTGTACTTTTGTTGTGTGTTTTTGACTTTGGGATTTTTGCTTGAGGGATTGTGCTGAAATGGTCCTTGGATTATGTCTAGTTTGTTATGTTTGGTATTCCTCCCTTATCAAAATATATGTTCATTTTGCTATTTTTTACTGTCCTAAAATTAATGTTTACTTTCAATTTCAATCAATTAAAATACTTTTTGTTTACGTAAGGTATGTAAATGGGTTTAAAGAAAGGATGAGAATGGTTTTGTCGTTTGGTTTCCTGTGTTGAATGGTAAGGACCCGATGAGGTTGATGTAGATCAAGAAGCTAGGGTAACACTTAAACAAGAACCATACTCACTGCTGTGAGGCATTATTTGTCCAAGTGTGTGAAAACTTCTGTGATGTTGTGTGTTGCTCTCCTTTTATAGAGAGGCTTTGTAGGGTTTAGAGATAAACCATTTGGGAATGATCGACGGCCGCCAGGGTGCCAAGTTTCGATCATCCAAGAGCAGACAAGGAGGACGGATGCCATTCGTCCTTTTAGCTCGTAGTGATGTTTGTCGTGCGTCCCCACTGTGCAGTGTCAGATGGTACATCTTAACCACTAGTGACATTTAGGGAGCATTATTTTTCTCCTTATTCAGTTATGCCTGAGAGGTCCTTTCAGGCCTACGTGAACTGGGATTTAAGCCGGACCTTTTATCAAGTGTTGATTGGGCCTTGGTGATGGGCTTGATTCGAGCATGTAGTTAATGGGTTTGGGCAATTAATATTGATAATGCTATCACTTTCAAATGGGTGAGAATAAAATTTATTGATTAATATGATAGGGGAGACTTATTTTTTTTAAAATTTTGTGATAATTGAAAGTGAAAATTTAATTTGGGATGAAAATAATATAACAATGGAGTCTTGTTTAATTTAAAACAGTTTTATTGGTTTGATGTTTCATGGATATGAGTGCTTTTTTAATGGTTAGTGGTTTACTAAAAATTATAACAAAAATTCTTATATTTGTCTCATGGGTTTGAACACATAGAAGAACAAAAATGTGAAAAGTGGAGGCTAATAAAAGATTTGAAATATTTTATACCCGCTTGGAAAATCGCAACAAAAACATATTGTTCGTTTGATAGAATATCTTGTTTTAATTAACCAATAAAAAGTAAACCGAATGTCCCATGAGCTTGTCTTTTTTTACCTCGTTTAAGATGTTTAATTTGGTTAAGAATGTACTTCAACATTTTGCAAAATGATGTGCAGAAGCCAGAAGGTCTTAAAAATGCCGAAGAAGAAGAATTATTAAATACTCGCAGGTACTTGCGAATTGCGGTGGCTGATAATATACAACCAAGGGGGTGCTTGGTTGGGGTTAATGGGGGTGGGGATTGAGAAAGGTAATGATTAAACATATCTGGTTATGACTAGGGAATGCAATCATTGTTTAGTATTGGGTAATGGGGCATTACCCAGTAAATTGGGAGGTATGATAATGATTACCCACCACCACCACCACCACCAGCCACCACCATTAGCAGCCACCACCACCAGCCACCACCACTACCACCATTAGCAACCACCACCATCAGCCACAACCACCACCACTAGCCACCACCACCAGCAGCTACCACTACCACCACCACCAGCAGCAGCCACCACCATCACCACCACCAGCCACCACCATCCACCACCACCACCACCAGCCACCGCCACCTTGGAGGTTAATGTGTTTTTCTTAAACCGAGCACCATCAAAGATAATGATAATCTCCATTCCATTCTTTTGCATTCCCTTTGCCTTTCCCATTCCCCATTTTGAACCAAGCGCACCCTAAAATCTTTTGTGAGAAATGTTTTTCAATATTATGTTTTCTCACACAATAATTTTACGAATGATAACAATTTTAGGTTTGAATAAAAATAAGCGCTATCAACTAACTCATATAAAAACTGTAGATTACCCTTGTGATGTTGCGGCAACACATAGGCGGTAGCTGATAATATTATGGAGGTATGTGGTCAAATTGATTGACAGTGGAATATAATCATAAGTGAGTAGGAGACAATGTAAATTCATTACATTTATACAGAATAATACACCTACTAATCACTAAAAATGATATTTTATTTTAGATTTTTGCACCATATCGTTTTAAAAAATAGATTTGCATTATATTAAGAAAAATTAGTTTTACAAATATAAGCCGTTTAAAGTAGGAATTTTTGTTGAACTTGTTATTGTTCAAATTTTGTTTTATTATATTTATCCCACATAAGTATGAGATATAAAAAGAATGCTTATAAATGAAAATAAGAGGATGTAAGTAAAAAAAAAAAAATGCTTATAAATGCAAATAAGAGTTATGATCATTCGAGTCTGTAAGTGTCCTAAGGGACTGAGGTGAGGGATATCACCCTCATCCTATGTACTTCAACGTTTTTTGGTGTAATGCATTTTACCGGGGTGAATAAACCCTTTTACCCAAAAAAAATCAAATAAGAAGAAAAATTAAAATGATAAGGGCGAGAAAAAATCACAGCCACACATTTCAAATGTACATATAAAAAATATATGCATTTCCCCTCAAAGTTCTCCCTGTTATTTAAACTATGTGGTTAAAAATAATTTTTAGTCTTCTCATTTTAGTTTTTCTTCTCATTGGATCCATTCCAATGCAAATAAAACTAATATGTTATAAAAATCACGTGAATTTAACTATGAAAAGAGATATATAATCAAACAAGCATATATGAGTAACATAACATATATTATATCATATACTAGCACTTTGCACCTTTGCTTAATTTGGCTTTAATAAACTCGTCTCAATTTCCTAGAAAAGATTTATTTTGTTTTCCCAATTGATTTTTTCCGAAAATCTAAAAAAGTGCTTTATTGGTTGTCGATGACGCTCTTACGATTAAATTATATTTTTCGAACTTTATAACAATTTGCATTTCTATTGATTTGTTTGTGTTTCCCGCATTAAAAAATATACAAATTCACAATAAATATTAAATGTCATTAACAATTGTATTATCTACAAATTCATGAATGAGTGTTTTACAAAATGGGTTTTGCTAACAAATGCTCTCTGGGCACAAGTTAGCGTGTAATTAATATACACAAACTTTCTTATTTAATAAAAAAAATGCATTTAGTAGACGTTAAATAAAATGATAAATTGCTATATTTGAACATAATTTTCATTTGAATGAACCAAAACACTCCTTTTATTACCTGGTGAGCATAGGTTAGCAAAAGATACAAAATTTAGTAGAGAAATATCATTCATGCACTATATGTATTGTACATGTAACTTGACAAATGCTATAAGGACCGTTTTTATAAATCATTATATGCTTTGGTCAATTTATGATTCCATCGCATCGATCCCTTTTGGAGTGACTCGTTATTGACTTCTACAGATATTGTCTAAATCATAAGTATGAAAATAAATTAACACATGTATGTCTTCTTCAAAAGAATTAACTTAGTGGAAACATGCCATGTGCGTCTTTTTTAAGTTGTTGTAGCTAGCAAGTGCTGCCGAAGCCGAACCATATATACATTACGATATTTTTTGGATGAAAATGTAATCACTTGTAAATGTCACATAAAAGAACATAATTTGGCCGTTTTTAAGGTTTTGAAGACCTTTTGTGAAAATTATGTAACTACCGAATATCACCATTAAAAGAAATACTTATTTCATCAAGAATATATAAAAATTATGCCTTAAACCGTTATTGTTGTGAACAATGATCTTGGATTTATGAAAGTGATTATGTTTGGTCAATTCAGTATTCAATGGTCTCTTACTAGATTTAAATATAAATTAACTCGCTGAATGAAATCAGTAAACAATTTCAGCAAGGTTCAAGTTACGTTAGAGACAACTTTAATAAATCAAGGATAACTTGAAGGTACAATTACTAGCTGATGTGGTATCAACCTAGTAAGTATAAGAATCAGAAGCTATTGACAGAAGGATCAACAAGAATCGACAATGCCCCGATAATCTTATCAGCTCTCTGATCAACCCAAGAAAGTTTAGCTCAAAATATCTCTTAGATACTTACGCATGACTTTTCAAGAAAGTAATGAGCGGGGAAGTATCCCCTTAAAAGAGTCAAAACAAGTACGAGTTGATGAAAATGAAATGTATATTTGTCAGCACTATTCACTAAAGCATGATTAGTTGTTTTCCAAAAATAGTAACATTAAATGGATGATGTACATTTCCATTAAATGTCTCACATGTCCCAAAACCCACACTTGACATCCTCGTATCATCACCTATATAAAAAATTGTTTGTCGAAGTAAATATTATCTCTTTGACAATTAATCACATTAAAGAAAATCATTTACTCTCGACTTTAACTCGTTGCAGTCCTTATCTAATTACATACTTATAGTTCACTTGCAAACTTCAACACTCGTTATAGTCTGCTTGGTCAGAGAGCAAAACATAGTGTCATTCAATAGAGTGTTTATTCAAGGCCGGATTTGAGCATATGCGGAGTGCTCAACCCGACAGGGCCTTTAAATTTTCAGAAGCCTCAAGATTTGAATGACAGTTGTGTTCTAAATAACACAAATGAGTTTTTGAATTTAACATTTTTAACCACCCAAGTTTGAGACAAAGTTTAGAAATGATCCAATTTGTTTCATGGACAATATATTTTTATGTTTGCTATAAAAAGTTTGCAATGTGTTCTAATTCTATGAGTGAAATACCTATAAATTTATTAAACACCGTTATTTAGTGGTTTCGGGTATTTCACAATTTATTCATTTTATTATTATTATTATTATTATTATTATTAGTATTATTATTATTATTTTTTACACTTTAACATGTATAATCATTCATGTTGCTTAAGGGGCTAAATTTTCATTATGGCACATGAACTTCAAAATTTAAAAAACGACCACGTGATTACTTTACAAAACACTTTGTAATTCTTTTTGATTCGTATATCGGATAAACAACTTTTATCATTTATATCAAAATTTGTCATGAATTAAAAAAATACAGATTAGAATGTTGATTTTAAAACAAACAAGTCATATATACTCGGTAGTTATAACTTTTGGAATTTCACTGAAATAAAAGTACCAAATAGCAAATAAAAAACTATTGTGAAAACTTTACAAAATAAAAAACTATTGTGGTCATTTTTACAAATAAAAAAACTGTTCGGTCATGGTTGGAGTTTTTTGAGTTACTATAGTACTTTTAAAAAGTATTTAACAAAATACGTAGTTTCAAAAGTATTTAATAAAATATTTACTTATTTTCTTTTCCTTTTACAAAATCAAAAAATCTCATTAAATTAGAGTTCAACCAACCATCTCGTCTCCACTACTGTAATCCATATAACTTTTACATCAAATAAAAAATAGAATATAAGCTAAGAAAAAGTGCCATCGTCTTCATCTGATTGTCTTCATTTCTTACGTCAGTGTCATTGCAGAATCCATCCTCAGTGACAAGCATGATGTAACTCCATATTAATCGCCGGTAGAAATCGATAACGAGCAAATGAAAACATAATATTTTGATTAAGTATGTCATTCATTGCTGGTTCCATAACTCCATTATCTTCATTCTGGTGTATTTACGATGGTTTTATGTTGTTAAGGATTTGTGCAGTGTTGCTTAAGTACATTGGTGGGTTAAGGATTCGTAAATATGTTGGTTCCTTCCCATGTATTTTAAGATATGTTGTTAAGGATTTTTTAAGGATCCCGTAAACACACATATGACATATTAGCTATGAAAACATAAGATTTTGATTAAGTACATTGGTGGGTTCCTTCCGGTGTATTTACGATGGTGGGTTCCGTTCAATGGTTTTTATGTTGTTCGTTAGTTAGTTATTATATTGGTTTCAGTGATCCGTAGCATTCAACTAATTGCTTGCTTACCATGTTCCTCCAAGCCGACGAGGCGATATGCCGGAATCATGTTGACATCCCAAACTCCTCATCAAGAAAAAAAATAATATTCCTCTGGATGGTGACGTCAAAATCATGTCATGCATCGTCACCATCGCTCATAAAAGAGTTGGCTATATATGAAAGAGTCAAAAATTACGAGGATGAAGAAGACGTCTACAGATAGAGGATGATGGCTGCAAAAAAAGCTTTCATGGAGAAACCTAAAACTACATATTTTATTAAATACATTTAAAAATACATATTTTGTTAAATACTTTTTAAAAGTACTATGGTGAACTAAAAAACTCATGGTTGTTATCTCACCGCATTCGAAATGTACGGAAACAAACATTATGTTAATTGATGAGTATGTAAATACTCATCATTTTCTATCACCTGAACTGCCAAAAACAGCCAAAAACACCAAATAATGCATCAAAATAATGGAAATATTCCAAAAGTGTGTTTTATGAGTCTTAGATGCAAAATGTTTGAAAACAAATGAAAAACAAGCAAAGTTTGCACAATTGGCAGTTTCAGTCCCTCAACTTTCACAAAT
>LBNU01006092.1:33754-56110 GCA_014162995.1 Artemisia annua | reverse complement strand
TTTCACCCTTTGCAAAATTCATCTTGATCATATTGAAAATTTGTGAACTAAACTCCTGTGTTTCTGTGGCCTCAAAAAAATCAATTTTTAAATAGATTATCATAATCAGTAAGTTGGAATCAAGTTTATGGATTGAATAACTCATTTTGGTTTTTTGAAAATCAAATTGTGGGCTTTTTAGTAAAAACAGTTGGAAATTGGAATTTTCATGTTCTTGGTGTTCTAGTTGATTTTTATTGCTAAAAATTGGTTTACTTAGTTTGACTGATGGCTGTGAAATCAAGTCTATAGTTCAAAAGGGTGTTTGATTTGTGAAAAATCTCAATTTTTGAAAAGATCTGCAGTATGGTTTGGTTTTGCATGTTCCTCCATTTTGTGATCCAGTGCATTGTTTTGTTGTTGTTCTTGGGTTGATACATCGTCACATAGGATATTTTTAAGAAACTCAAAACAACGGTGGTAAAAACCAGGTGGTCATTTATCAAAAAGTCAAAATTCATTTTTCAATCCAAATCCATTTTATTGAATCTGGTGTTAAAGTGTTAATGGCTGCTAAATTTTTGATTGTTGTTTACAAAGTTTGTATGATTGTTTGATTTTTAGTCTTTAATTTCATCTTAATACCATCACAATCAGTGATTAAACCAAGGATCAAACTTTCAAAAAGGGTCAAAATTCCAATAGTTCTTTTTTCTAAAAAGTCAAAAATGCATGCCTGCAATTTTTTTTTTGGAATAAAAAGAGATTTTTTGTCTAGGCTCTTTGTTATTCAGTTTCATGCTTAGTGCTTTGGCATAATTAAAACTTTTGGGTTGCCTCATCTTTCTGTGTGTTTTTGTTGATTTTTTCCATTGGTTTGCTTATTTAACTGACTTATTCAGATTCCCTTTTTCTTTTGAGCACTTATCAAAAAGGTGCCCTGCCACCACAGTTAAAACACCAAGGTCATAAGCTCTGTAGAGTTATTAGTGGGACCCATTGTGTGTTTCTTGGCTTTTTGGAAAGCCAAGCAAGCAATCTTTGCTTATCAGTGCTTTAAATTCCATTTTGCAACTTATTTCGGTAGGCTGCTTAAGCCATCTTTATTTTTCTTTTCTGCTTATTGATTTAAAGTACTCAGTTAATCACCAATCTCATAAGCTTGTCATAAGCTCATTAGTGGACCTTTTAGGGGTTTGCTTATTGGCTTATTTTTGAAGCCTGCCAGGTGAACTTGAAGTCTCAAGTTTCATTTTTGGACCATAGAGCTTATTTGTGGGCCCCATAAAGCCTGCAAAGTGCCCTCTATTGGACTGGTGCAGTGCACACAGTTAGCCTCATATAGCTTATTTGAGCTTTTTGGCTTATCCAGGTGTGCTTTTCTTGTCTCTTGGTTCATTTTCATTGTTTATATAAGTTGAATTATAGCTGATTCATGGCATTTGTGATCATTGTGTAGCTTATTTCACTAGCTTTTGCCACTCCTAGTTTGACCAAAGTTCAAACTGTGCTGAAGGCAAATGCTTGCACACAGCTTATTTTAAGCTTCTTGAAAAGTGTTTTTTTCACAAAAAAGTCGTTCATTTTCAGGGTTAATTAAACAGTTTCCAAAAAGAACAATTCCAAAAATAATCACTTTTTTTAATTAAAAGTGATTAACTTCTATTTAATATTTTTTAATTTTTCTTAATTTTTAATTTTTCTCTTAAATTAGCATTAATAATAACCTGTTTTTATAATTTTTTAAAATAGTTGTCACCCTTAGGGTATTTTTTTAGTAATTTTCTTAGAATTTAATTTTACTGTTTAGTATTTATTAGATTTAATATAGTTAAATAGTAATTAAGTAAAACTGTTAAAGTAATTAATTTCTGTTTAAAAATTTTGTTAAACAGTAGCAAGTTTTTATAATTTTCCTAGGTTCTAATAAAATTTAAGTATTTTTAGTTAAATTTTTCTAGAATTTTTACTTTATTTAGTAATTATTAGATTTTAAGTTTATTTAAAACAGTTTAATTTAGAAAAAACACAAAAAGGAAATTTAGAATAGTTGTTAAATTTTAATAAATTTTCATTTTTATTAATTTTCTATCTTTTTCACATTCAGTAGAATCTGTAAAAATAATTTTGTAATTTTCACTTTTCATTTCTAATTTCTCTTTAAATAGTATTTAGGTTTTAATTATTAATTGGGTTTTTATTTTATAAAAGATTCCACAAAAAGGACAAAAATATTTCTTTTTAATTTTTATAAGTATTTAAGTCATTTTAAATTTTTTAGAAAATTAATTTTGTAATTTTTCTTAAGTTTACTTTGTAATTAAAATATTGTTAGGTTTAATATAAATATTTTTAAGTTAATTAAAATAGTTTTAATTAAATAATTAAATGATTAAAATAATATAATATAATAAAATATTCTTTTTTTTTAGGTTTTTAATTTTCTTTAATAATAAAAGTTTTAAAATTTTCATTTTTCACCCCCAAAGTTTGGGAACTTGTCATTTTCAGTCCCTGTAATTTTGAAATTGGCAATTTTAGTCCCTGGTACTTTGCTTATTTGCATTTTGTGTTATATTTGTCATATCTGTATTTGTGCATATTTCATTTTAAACCCCAAGCAGATCAGTAGTGTAAAATTCCAACCTAATCATTCACAATCTGGTTACTATTTCCCAAATCATCTTCCCAAAACGTTTTTTCAAATAACAAATTTCAACCTCGTTGGGACATTAACGACCCAGGGGAAACACTATACTCCTCAGGATTTCATTGAGTTGTCTTAGACTTCCAGGTATATCTTTGTTACGTTTGGTCATCACAACGTGGCCAGCTCGTGCTGGACCAAATTACCTGTTGGTTCTGACCAATCATTTTTTCCCCCAAAACTTAAATTTTTCCAAAAAAAAGGGCGGTTGTAGTGGTTTCTACTTCCCTTATTCCTTATTGATTACGATTTACACTATTACTTGTGTTGGTGCAACTATCAAAAATCTTTCCTGTTGGAATCCATCTAAGACCAACTGTTTTAAACACTTTTCCCGTAGGAATCCACCTAAGGTATGATCTAGACGTAGTTTTCTTATCAGATGCAGCGGAAGTCTCAGTTTTAGAAAAACTACATCCTGTAGATGTCCACCGATTAGGTTTCTTATCTTTTTTCTTGTTCTCAACTGGGGTTGTCTTAGTGGATTGTGCCATGAAACTTGATTTTCCTTTCATAAGAAATTGTGCAATACATGCATCGTGATTAGCTGAAAAAACACATTTTTGACATGTAGAACAGACAAATTCAATATTTTTGTTTAAAACAACAATTTTAACTTTTTCCCTACAGTCTTTGGAATTCCTGGTGTTGCATTCTACTTGCCTAGCAGTTTCTTTTGCGCAACTACTCTTAGATGTAGGCCAATCCCTAGTCTTTTGTTCATTGTTCCTAGGTAATAGTTTACTACTACTAGCAGTGCCTTGAAAGCTTGTAGAATTCACCACCTTAGGTTTGGTACCTAAAATTCCGTCTTTTCAATGTTGTGCCTTTTTCCTAGCTTCTTCTAGATGGTGACTTTAGGCCATGTCATTAGAACCAACAGATTCTTTAACAGTTTTTGTGGTCACATTCGGTGAACTATTCCTAGTAGGGCAATAAGTAAGCACATTTGCATTGAGAAAAATCTTTCCAGAATCTTTTTGCTTGGGAAAAGGTTGTGGAGTGACTGGTTTTGTCAAATCCTTTTTCTCATCGACTTTTGGAGCAAACCGAGAAATTGACATTTTTGGTTTTTCAACCGTTTTTGAAGCATTTGGTTTCTCCGAAGTTGATGGTTTTGCAAACTTAGTATCCACACCCTTTCCTTTTAGACTTTCTAACTGAGACTTCAAAAGATCATTTTGCGCTTTCATGTTGTTGAAGGCACGCTCATACGACAATTTGTCATACTTGCATTCTTCGTTTTTTCGATCAAGTTGTTTAGAATATGACACATTTTCTTTTTCAAGTTTAATAAGCGCATTTTCATATTTTGAAACAATTGCAGAAGTCTCAGTTCGAAGTCTTTCATCATCCTCAACAGAATATGTTTGCAAAATAATAGACATCACATCAGTAGACATAAGATCTTCCACAAGAGAACCATTCAAATTTTCCAAAACTTTCATGTGTTCACGAGATTCATTAACTTCCTTTACCAGGGATTTGTGGTCCTTGACAAAGTCGGTTGTTTCTTTTAACAAAACATTTTCAAGATGACTTACTCTCGCACTGATGTTATACAGTGGGATAGTAATTTCTGTTTCAAACACCTTTTTCTGTTCTTTATGAAATGCCAATTGTTAATACTAATTGTGGTTTTTGACTCAACAATCTGTTGAAGAACTTTAATTCTCTTTTTCACATCATCAAGAATGTCTCTAGTTTCACTTGTGTTAAAAGGATTGTCTGACGACATTTGTTCCAGTTTTGAAAGATTTTTAGAGACAACTTGTGGTTTAGAAAACATTTTCTTAACAACTAACGTTTTGAAAACATTTGGTGTTTGTTTTTGAGGGACAAAAGTGATTCCATTCATTTTGTTCCATTTATCGTAATTAATTGGTTTCAAATCTGGATTCTTTTATTTCATTTTATTTTGACTCTCTTCAGCAAGAGCTATTGTGTCATCATAATCACGCACATAAGGAGGATCATGTTTAACATATAGCACATTTCCATTATACAAACTATTCTGAGCTTCCTGAGCTTTCTTGAGATAACAAGGAGTTTTATTACCAAGAGCCATTTTGTGTTTTGTATGGTAGATCGGATCAGTTTGATTGTAATCATATGAATTGTTTGACTCGAATGACCCGTCGTTACCAACAAATTTTCCAACTTTTTGACCATGTTTTGTGACTCAAGGATTTCATTCAAAAGCTTATCTTCTTTCGTTGCAAAGTCTTTTTTCAACTCATCCCGTTCTTTTTCAAGATTGGTATAAGCTATTTTTTGTTTAGAAAGTTGGTTTTGCAAGTCAGAAATTTCCGCGTTTAAGGATTTTATTTTCTTATGAAAATTAACATCAAGTGTATCATACTTTATTTGCAGATGTTTTTCCCTTGAAAGCGGAATTTTGATAACCAGTTTCTAATTCAGACAATCGTTTTGTATGAAATTCAAAAGCTTTTTCGTTTTCCTTGTACCTCTCAAGCTCAGTGGTCAATTTTGCATTCACGGCCTTAACATCACGATTGACCTTTTTCACATTTTCGATTTCAATACTACAATTGTTTAATAATGATTCAAATAAAGCACGTGTTTCCTCATCATTCTCAGCATGCTGGGAAACTGAGCCTCCACTATGATTCATATCGGGAGTTGCCAAAGTAATATCACTACAACTTGGCTTGTCCAGGTATGCATCATACGTGGTTGCTGGAGTCTTAGAATGTTGTTCCTCATGAGGAGACATATCAAATATATCATTATTGATGCAAGTATTGTTTAATGGTACCTCAGATACTGCATTGGCGTCATAAACCGGAGGTGTCTCAGAATCAGTGTCGTACTTAGCCTCCTGGAGATTTGCCATAAATATGCAGTTCACATCAATATCCTCCCGATCTTCCATTTCATCCATAAGAGCCATAAAGTCATTCTCCTCAGCATTCAACTGAAATCCTGCTTTCTCCTTCTGAGCCAACATCAAAGCTTTCTGCAAGAACTCTGGATCTTTCTTATTCAGCTTAGAAGGACAGTTCCTTGCCATGTGACCGACACCCTGACAGTTGAAACACTTTACCAAATTTCCCTGATTTCCATTTCCATAATTCCCACCAACCGGAGCTGCAACATTTCCAACCTGATTACCCATAGCCTGATTACCAACATTCTAACCCCGCTGATTCCCAACAAACTGACCCAACTGATTCCTTGTATTCTGACCCATCTGATTTCCTGCAAACTGATTACCCATCTGATATCCAGGAGCATATCCTTGCTGATTCCCCATAACTCCAACCATTTGGCCTTGATTGCCCATGTTGAAACTCGGTTGAGCAACCTGCCTGTAGCGAGTATTCGATGAAATTCGTTGGTTGTTGTTAGTTGGTGTAGAATAGCGTCCTTGGAATGCCTTAGACAGAAGAGCAAATGCTTGAGTTATTGCAGCAATGGATTCATCATTGTCAGTGAAGTCAGGTTCTTGGAATTGTTGATATGGTTGTTGTTGTTGTGGAATAACTTCGTGTTGTTGTGGGTAGAATGATTGCTGGTAGAGAGGTGTTGGTTGTGAAATGTGTGGTTGCTGCACGTAGTTGTGAGTGGAAGATGATGATGGTGTATTCACTGGTAGAGGTGTTGGTGTTGTAGCAATGAGTGCTAGAGGATCATGATTCTTTGCCAACTTTTCCTTCCTTACTTCATTGGCTTCAGCTTGGTTTTGCTTCAAAAAATCATAGAGTTGATCATAATTCACCTGATGAAGATTCTTAGTTTGGTTGACAATTGTGACATATCGACCCCATTCCTCTGGTAGATTGCTGATGAACTTGATGTTTGTCACAATTTGTCGCGGTTCCAACTTGTTTCTAATCAGCTCATTCATTAAGGTACAAAACCTGGTGTAGTATGATTCAATCTGTTCACCTGCTATAGACGTGAAGTTCTCCCATTCAGTTAGAAGCTTGTTTTCAACATCTTGTTGTCCAATTTATGTTCCATGACAAAGTCTTCTAACTCGTTCCCACATAGCATAAGCGGTTTCACAACTGTCGACTGCAGTAAAGATCTCACGAGGTAAACCGAGTTGAATGAGATGCATTGCCATATCATCTGCGGCGATCTGCTTCCAGTCTTCAGGTGTGTAATCATCTTCTGTTTGGTCATGATAGAATGGTTGAGTAGGAGGTGTTGTATCTAGATTTCCCTGATCTAGAACTTGTTTTGGCTTAAATGGACCTTGTTCAATGGATTTGATCATAAGTTTGCCATCAGGCTTTGTTTTGATGAAACGAAGCATGCGGCTTGTCCATGGAAGATAACCACCTTTTTCAAGCATAGGAGGACGGTTTTCGGCACCGGCAGCATGAATATCTTGTTGAGTTGCCATTGATTAAGTGATGATTGATAAAGTTGATCTTGGATCGGTTCAACGAAATAGGAGTTGAGTTTGGTGAGGTTCCTTTGTTGAAGATAAGTGTCCTTTATCGAAACTTTGCAATGAAGAAGCTTCTAGAAGGTTTTAGAAGCTTTTGAAAAGTTTTAGAAAATTTTAGAAAATTTTCAAAGTTCTAGATAAAAAGATCTAGATAAAAAGATCTCGATAAAATATCTAGATAAAAGATCTCGAAAGTTTTCCAAATTTCTCGATAAATTTTCTCGAAAAAAGATCTCGAAACTTTTTCAAATTTCTTGAAAATATTTCTCGATAAATTTTCTCGAAAAAAGATCTCGAAACTTTTCAAAAATTTCGAAAATATCACCTAACTTTTTAGATTATACAATATAGAAAGTATACCACGAGTCGAAGTGTTTTCTCACTTATACAAGTAAGGGAAACACCGAGTAATCCATCAAATCTGAAGAAAACCTTTTGAGAAAGATCTAGATAATTTAGGGTCTAGAGATCTAGATAAAAAATATCTAGATAATTTAGGGTCTAAAAGATCTAAAAAAATTTGGCAGATTTTGAATCTTCAAAAAGCACACCCAAACAAAGTTTGTATTCCAAGATTCTTGTACTTCTAGCCTTAAAAACACCAAAACTTGAAGAAAGTTTCAAACTTGATGATTTTTATGAAACTTTTAAAAGATCTAGATAAATAGTACAAAACCAAGTACGAATTTTTTAAGCTTGAATCTTACAAAAAGATTGAAACTTTCTTGTTGGGAAAAGTTTATAACACTAGTTTGTAAACAAAAGAGTGTTAAAAACACAAAAAAATAAGAAAAGTAATAATTTTTTTGAAAGCTAACGTGTAGAAAAGCTTAAAAAACACGAACTAAACAAACTTTCAACACTCCTAAATCATTGTTTGGCTCTTAATACCACTTGTAGGACCTTAGATCTATCAACTTTATCACTAATACAAGCACAATATGTAGTAAAGATGGTGACTTGATGATATATATGTATGTGTTTTAGAGAGAGAAAGTAGTAAGAGAAACTAGAGAGAATTTCATATAAAACACACACTTACACACACAAGCACTCCTTACAAATGAAGGTTTATGTGCCTTATATACTTCCTTACATAAGGCTTTCTATGGGCTTGGGCTTGGACTTGGTTTATGTTTACTTCTTAATAGACTTACATAATATAACACATGACATGCTAGTTTACCAAGTCCAATGCCCAACTAGCTTAGACTATTTTCTACAAATATCACACGACACACTATATTACCAATATGAGAATGACCATCACTTTTCTATAAATCTTAAATGCTAACATAAACCATCTAATCTATAATAATGAGTACAATGATGATCCAAGACATAAATGTCTAGTGGATATGAATGACTAATCTAAAAGAACTTCCATTGACAGAAAGCCTTCAATGGATGAAGATCACAAGTTCTCTAAGCTTGTTGTGATGAATCTTCATGTATGTATACTTGTGATGGATAATGATGGCAAGATCTCCAAGCTTCTTTGGTGGATCAAGATGTATGATATGCTTACAACAAAGATGAATGTTAGAAGCATTATGATCATGATAATGAGGGTGATTAATTATGTTTTCTACATGGTTTTCTATTGATCTAAGATGTATGCAAAGTGTAGAGAGAATGTGTTTTTTTTTTTTTTTTTTTTTTTTTTTCAAGTTTTTAAGTAAACCATGAATTCCTATTTATAGGCAAACTAACAAAGTGGTTTTCCAAAACTACTTTCCAAAACTAACAAAGATATAAACTATGTTCCAAATCCATGTTCCAAATATCTTACTATATTTATCTCTAGTCACATCAAGATCTTCTAAGTCAACTACAAGATCTATGACATATCTTACAAGATCTATGACAAAGACATAAACCAAATATTCTATATTTATGTCTAGTCAAATCAAGATTCTTTCCAATTTAGATGACATTATACATGAGGTAATAAAAGAGTGTTTTCCATATCATGAAAAATACATTTAGACAAATGTATTTACTAACTTAAAAAGGTAAGTTACTTGTATATGAAAAATATATTAGCTAGCTATATAATATTTAGTAAGTTACTAAAAATGTTTTATGTACTTATGTTGTTATAAGACACATTTTTAAATATTGTAAACTTAGTAATATTATCTAGACACCTAATGTGGCACTTATTCTATTTAACACCTAAAGTGTACTTTGACACCTAAAATACTTAAAGACCCTAAAAGTATTTTAGTCATTCTAAATGGTTGGTCAAGGGATTTGATCATAATGCCACATAACAAACATGTACAAACCTGTGTTGTAGCATACGATGACTCGAGACGACTATGATTACAAGTAGCTTGTACATTTTACTTTATGTATCAAGTTATACGTTTGTCATCAATCAAAACAAACGAGACTGTATAGATTAAATATCGTAATATTTGCACTAACAATCTCCCCCTTTTTGATGATGACAAAATATGTAAACGTGATAGATAGTAAAATGTAAAAAGTTACTTGTGTCCGTATTACTTACTTGTATCCGTAACACCTTACCTTCTATATTTCCTTCTCCGTTTACACTCTTCTCCCCATTTTGTCGAAACAAAAAGGGGTGTGTCCTTGGAGTTAACTTCATTTCTCCCCGAAATGGCGAGCTTGCATCATCCCTAGTGAAGTTAATTCTTCAACTCCAATTTCCTAAGGTTGTTGCGTCCTTTAGGTTGTTGCGTCCTTTAGGTTGTTAGCGGATCCATGGATCAAATTAAGTTCCTTAACCTACATTAAGGTTAGTGTTGTGCAACATAAAAATTATACGAAAAATGCATGATGAATGAAATGCATATTTTACTATGTTGACTTATCTCCTTGTTTTTGTCGAAACACAAAAGTGTGTCGAAGAATGAGAATAAAGATGAATGCATGCATGCTTCCCCTAGATTGTAGATCCCCCTTGATCAATACTCCCCATTGCTAGGGTCCCAACATATATGACACAAGAAATAAGAAAGCTACAAAAACAAAGGTTAGTGCATGATTAGCTCCCCCTTGATCAATATTCCCCGTTGCTAGGGTACCAACGTTTATGATGCAAGGATGAAGAATCCTACAAAATAAAGGTTAGTGTAAGACAATAATTGTCCTATAATGAGTGTGTGATATATAACAATGCGTGTGTATGATGCATTCTATAAATGGCGTCAATATGAACCTACAAAACAAGTATTAGTATAATAGAAGTTTTTTCATAAGACAAGTATGTCATATACAACTAAGTGTATAGACGATGCAATATGAGTGCTTGATGGATATTCCTCCTACTTCAAGAAGCACCTATAATGAAAGAAGGAAAATAATCGATGCAAACTTCATCCTTAGATGAGTATGCTATATGCGATCGAGCGTATATAATGGTGAACCTACAATGAAAGAGTTAGTGCAATATATTTCATCTCAAAGAAAAATAAGATGTGTATATATATATATATATATATATATATATATATATATATATATATATATATATATATATATATATATATATAAGCGATTCAAAGTAGAGAACCAAGAAATCAAAGTTCTCATGAGGTGTATTCTTGTAAAAAGAAATACAATCATAAGAAAAACGCGAGTATAATATGATAAAATCCTACAAAATAATGCCTAGAAGGAAGATATGAGGTTGAAATGCTTAAAGAGGATGGTGCTAATGTTGGTGATGGTTTACTAGTAAGTGGTGCTAATGTAGGCGTTGGTTTACTGGAAGGATTCATGCGGTGATAAATCGGTAGATGACTCAAGGTTGATAAAAGTAGGTTTTCGCTAATCAATGGTGGTGATGTGTAAAAGTGATGATGGAAGGTGGTGGAGATACGTAGACAACTACTTAAAGAATTAGAAACTCGTGTGTATAGAAAATAAAGATTGAACATATCGACTCATGCAATCCTTATCTAAAATACATAGCTTGAGGGATAAACAACGAATATGACTCTATCATCTACCAAAGATGATGTATCTTGCCATAATACATGCTTGAATGGAATTGAAAGGAAGTGAGGATAAAAAGCACCTAGGAACTAGAATTCCATATGAAAAGAGTAAAAATACTAAACACGTATATGAGGATGAGAATGACATCATATGATGGGAGAGTGTTGGTTAGACCAACGTGTTGAGAAAGTGTTGGGAATGATTGCTTTGATTAATATATTGTTTGCACTAGCAATGACGTGCATGATATGTGTCGAGGAAGAAGAGGATGAGATCCTATGATGGTGTTCTTGACAATGAAGTTTTGAAGTCCTAGTTTTGAGAAGAATCCTAGACTCCATTTGGATTAGTTTTTGGTTGTGAAAATGAAAAACTTTGTCAAACACATGATGTCTTTTTCACTTGATGAGATATTGGGGGGTGAAAAAGGCTTGAACTATTAAAAAGAGAAAATGTCAAAGGCTTGAAGCACTTGTGGTTTTGTGAACCGACTTTAACTAAATGGAGTGTACCTATGTGTTGGTACTTTAGGGTGTAAGAAACATGAGTAGATGTTCTTTAAATACAATTTGATAAAATACAAATATGTGAATGAATTTCTCTCCTCCTTGACTGGCTCCAAACGGTCAACCCAAAGTCAACCACAGATGTGGTCAACGAGGGTCAAACAGCTTGGGCCAAGTCTCCCTGGAGTACAGTGTTTTCCCGGGTCGTTATGTCCCGACGAGGTGTGAATGGTATTTAAACGTGCTGTGATCGAGTGATTTTGAATGAAAAAGGGATATGAGTGATTACGCTAAGGAAATATAAATTAAAATAGCTTAAACAAGCTCAACAATTACGTGAAAGCAGATAATAAAAAAACGTACGTTTAAATTAATAATAACGTAAACGTACAAAATAAAAAGTGAAACGTGAGCTATAAAAATCCTACGGGTATGAAAATTACTTTTTTACAATTCTAATGACAAAAGAAAATTTTAGAAAAAAGAAAATTATTTTTTTGTCTTTTTAATTATTTATTATTAATTAATTACTAAATAAACTAAGTTTAATTATTAAAAATACTAAACTAATTTTTAGAATTACCAAATTTTTTCTAAAATTACTTTACTGTGACATAAGCCTAAGAAAAAAATATAAAATTGCCAATATGCTTATAAATAAGCTGTGTAATAAGCAAAATAGCAAAATAAGCTAAAAGGGGTGAAAAAGAGTATAAGTAATAAAAGGTGCAAAGGTTTATTGAAAAAGTCCCTAGGGCGTATGGTAGTGCAGTGTGGTATTGTGTTTGTGGTATGCTTGAGGTCTCAGGTTCGACCACCACAAACCCACATTTTTTAAAACTATTTTCTTTTTTTTTCTTTTTTTTTTCCTTTTTGCAAACTTGAAAATACTTGAACACTAGTCACTTTTAATAATAATAAAAAAAACTTCTTAGAAAACTCAAAACAAGCTGAAACAAGCTCCTAATAGCAAATGATATTGACAGAGGCTGTTTAAAGAGAAAAGCAAATGAAAAGCTCAAAATGGAAGGCAAATAAGCTTAAGCTAAGGGGCTATTAAGCTAAAAACTGAGAACAAGTAAGCTAAAACTAGCTACTACTGTTTAAATCAACAAATTCAAGCACTTAAAGATCAAAGAGCACAAAAGCTTCAAAGAAATCAAACAAGCTCAGCTTAACTGTACTAGTCGCAGAAACAGGTTGCTATAGGGCAACTTGGAGGGCCAAAATAAGCTAGCATATAAGCTATAAAGGGCAAACAAAACACACATCTAACAACTCAGTTCAGCAGGCTATCCAAAACACCAAAAATCAAGGAAATTGCTCAAGTAGTGGGCAAGTTATGATCAAATGAAAAACGGGTCAAATTGATGAATCTGGGTGCAAGGCAGATGAATGAGTAATCAGGCCACTTTGAGCTTATTTTTAAGCTAGCTAATGAACTTCAAATCAAGATTTTCTTTTTGGTTATGAAAGATTAGCAACCACAGAACACAAATCATCAACTATCATCCATTTCCAATCAATATTGAGTCCTAAAATTGGATTAGAAATCTGTCCCATTTCACTGAGTATGGTATTTGACTTTTTGAGTATTAGATGAAAGGTTGACTAAAATGGATTTCTAATGACCCTAGATGATTACTTATGTTGTTTAAAGTTAAATAAAGACTGAATTAAGTAAATATAACAACTAAGGAACTAAAATGCAAGATTATAGAATCCAATTAACTAACAGTGAACTAGAAAGTTGAGATAAAATGAAATTTTGACTTTTGTAAGAAAGACCTAAGGTTTTATGACTTAAATGACCTAATATAACCTAAAGTAACATGCCTTAACTGAAAACAACAACAAAAACAAGCCACAACTCAAAGAACAAGCTTAAACCAAACACTCCTTTTGGTAGTTTGCTGTCTATGACTTTTGCAGCCCGAAAAAGGGCAAAAGTCCTTGAAAAACAAATCTAAAAATTAAAATAAAAATACCACTAAGTAAGAAATATATAAGACTACATTATCCCAAACTTTTACAAGATTTGGTTGAAAATTGAAGAAATGAAAATTCAAAAACTTTTTTGACAGCAAAAAATGACCGAAAAAGGGCTATTTACCCTTGTAACAAAAATCTAAAAATTAAAATGAAAATACCACTAAGTAAAAAATATATAAGAGTACATTATCCCAGAATTTTATCAGATTTGGTTGAAAATTGAAGAAATGAAAAATCAAAGATTTTTTCTGCTGTTGTAAAACTTTTGACTTTTTGAGATTATGAACCAAGTTTGACTTTATTGAACTTTAAGTGATTACTAATGACTGAAAATGAAGTAATAAGTTATAATGGACCTAGATTAAGCTATATAAGATACTTATGCAATGAAAGGATGCGAACTAGAACTTTATACCTTGACAGTTAATGCACAAAATAAGATTGGAAGCTAATTTTGACTTTGTACCAAGTGACCACTATGTTTTATGACTTACACTACCTAAATGAACCTAATGGAGACTGTTTGGACTAAACTTACCACCCACAAACAATTTGAACACAGATTAAAGGCTTAAACCAAACACCCCTTTAAAAAGATGATTTTGAGATTTTCAAAGACTTAGACTGATTCAGGCCATGGAATAGGTCCCCAATGTTAAAATATGATAGAGTAAGCGTATTTTAACACAGTAGCATCAAGATTAACAACAAATGATCAAGAATCACTATGAGGCCATTTTAACTGTGAAATTATGAAAAGGCATGCACAATGAGATATAATGAACAATTACCAAATATAAAGTAATAATATGACTCAAATACACCTAACAAGCACAGAAACACAGAAATAAGCACCTAATAAGCTAATGTGCAGTGAATGCTAAAAATTGAAAAAGTTGCTTACAAAGCCTTCCAAGCACAATTCAAAGAACCAAGTACACAACTGACCTAGCACCTCCCCTGAGGTTCTAAAACCATGAGAATCCAAGAATCAACTAGGCTCCCTTGCTTCTTCATCGTCCACAGTGATTTTTGAATTTATGAAGTATTTATTTGTGATTTTTAAGAATTTTTGGATTTTGACTAAGGACTAACTTAAATGCTTTAAAAACCTTAAAAAACTTATTAATAAGCTTAAATGACTTCAAATAACCACTAAACAATGACTTTTAACAATATGGAAGCTAATATGAGATTTCAAGTATAAAGTGCCAAAATAGAATTTGAACTGAGAATAACTAAAATTGATATTAAAGAACAATGAAAGTACAATAACAATACTGAATACAAAGTTTGAAAGCTAAATCTTTAACTAAAATGGGACATTACATCAAAACGACATCCTCAAAATTAAACTAAACTACCTTATCTAACCACACCCCTTTCTTCCTTCTTTCTTGACTTATAAGGACCCAGGTATCTTTCTCTCTCATTCCCACTTTTATTCTCAGCCGTTGGATGATCTGAAATAATCTTGACCCTAGAATTAGATTTTGGCGGGAAAAGTGATAGAACCAATTGGCAGTTAACTTGGAANACAAATGATTAGTTCTCAATCCACTAAAACAAATTTGTTAGTGACAAAAGTGTCAACAAGATAAAAATCTAAAGATATTATCTAATACGAACAACGCATTCTACTACTAGACATAAAGTTACCATATAGCAACAAGACAAATAATCATACTAAGCAAGAGCATGACATTATTTAAAACACTTCATTGTGAAATGGTTTTGTTGTTAAGCTTAGACACTTAAGCATATAACAATCTATGTGATTAATTTGTATGATAAAAAAAAACTTCTAAATGTTTATCATACCAAGAGTACTTCGACAAATTATAAGTGCACACGAAGTGAACAAATAGTGTGACAAAGTCACGAAAGAAACAAGACGAAAAACTTATGCAACCCATGTTTAAATGATAACATTTTGGAGCAAGTATTATATAGACCATCCTAAGCATGGATCTAATAAATGACAGCAAAAGACACAAGCTTTCAAATATATAAATATCATATAAAAGCATCATGTACCAAAATGACATATCATGAGTTAACAAGTAACATGTTAATCATATAAAACATCATATAAATAAAGAATGAAAATATCATACAAATCATGTTGATATATAGTAACACGAAACATATAAGTATGCAGGCATCATAAAGATATAACCAAGGTTTACACATGAATCAATCAAATAGTTATCATGGTTATGTTAAGATGTCCAATCATATCAAACAAATAACATGTAATCGACACATATATGTGTAATGCAAAAGATTTTAATCTTTGTGTTTGGAATCTACGGTTGAATGATCTAAAAGGTGACATCTTTAAGCATGTGTTACGCAAGTGATTTGGTCATCCAAGACCAAGAGATAAGTTTGTGTGTGATAATGGAATATGATAAGAACGTTCTCAAGAAAGCTCTTTGGAACAGGAATCTAAGTGAAGTTACCAACTTCAATAGATCTTGTGTATGCTCTAGAGATAGAGTTGGAACTAGGTTATGAGCAAGGTTTGGTTATGATGAACACTTGAAAGGAAATAGACACATATAGTGTCTTTCAATAAGTAGAATTATTACGTGGAATAAAGTCATCATGCTTATGAAGACAAAAATGACGAGATGATGAGAAAGGTTAGGTTACGGTGTACGCTTGAAGGAAATAGATACATATAGTGTCTTTTAATACGTAAGATTATCTCGTGGAATAAAGTCATCATGCTTATGAAAACAAGTATGACAAGATGATGGGGAAGCTCTAGTTCATAGAACTTGCAGATGTTTATTTTAGATCATTAACCCGATGAGGTGTAATGAAATCTCATGTAACACAACCGTTCATGTTTCAAGGAGAGAATGATGCATAGGATATACAATATCCTTTTAACAGGATGAAAACTTAACGCATGATTTCTTAGGCATAATGTCTTCCAAAACATCATGTTTTCTTAAATGAAGATATGAAGCCAAAGTGTTTGAATCGGATAGTGTTATCTAAATATACTTGGTCTCAAGATTATGCTAGATGATGACAAGAGGAATTAACTTGAGTTTCTTATGTATACTCCTCAAGAGTCATTGTTGCTCGGGGTACATGAGGTTGGCTTTGATTTTGCATTTTAACATATGTTGTTAAGATGTTGATTTAAGGTTTAATGAAACTTATGCAAAAGTTGAAAGCATTACCAATACTTTGATAACTTGTGAAAGTGGTACTACTTAAACCTAGTATAACTGAATGTGAGCTTCATGCTCATTTGATGGTAAAGGTTCTAATCCTATAGGTGGTAAGGTATGGTTGAGTGTTTGGACAAAGGGCTTTTTGAGCAATGCACTCAATGAATTCAAACGATGGTAAGAATGGTGGATTGGTTGATCTAGGTGGTAGGTCTTCTAGTATGTCTTAATAAAGATGTGGTGATGTAGAGGTTTGTTGTGCTATGGAAGTACTTAAGTTTCATAGATGTTGAAAGTAAAACAGATGGATACTAAGCCTTGTGGTCCATAACTAGTGAGTGAAGTTCTTGTGGTTTTGGTTATGCTTGTGAAGCTTAGGGGCAGAGATATATCATAGAAGTGAATGAGATGATGGTGAACAAACAAGTGAACTTAAGTACTCAATGTTCAATGATGAAGACCTATTGTCATTTGTTTTATCCCTATTGATTGAGAGAATGTTAGGATAAGTGTTTTAACATATGTTGTTAAAATACTTGGGTGCAGATTCTTTCGGACGTGACTTTTAATGACTACAATCGTAAGTCATATTTACTTGAATATTTCGGACGAAATACTTAAGTTGTCAATCCTACTTTGTTGAGATTGGATAGTACTAAAGGATAGCAAGACTTGATAATACATCTATAACTTAAGTGTAAGTTATGACTTGATGTGAATCCTTATCGTCTTGAAGGATGACACATTACTTTCTTGTTAACCAAGTGAGGTAACATATATAGATACAAGACAATATCCATAGTCACAAGTTAGACTTGTGATTTTGATATTATATGTAATCTATGTAAGTAATGAGTCCGGATTAGTTAGATGGTTTTGTTGAAGCAACATGGTTTTACACTAATCCTAGCGGTTTTCCTAATCGGTCTAGATGATTCGGATGAGATTTAGTCATTTCAAGACTTTGGTTAGCTAGAATTATAAGATTAAGAGAAGTGATGGTGATGGTGTGAATTGGAAGTATGAATGTTGGTCAATTTATAGGAAGAACATGTTATGAAAAGTAGTGTTTGGATTAGATGTTGTTCCATACGCATTTGGAGGTTCTTAATCATTTGGAAGAGTTCAAATCAGTGGAAGTCAATCCAATGGAGTTGGGTGGAGTGAAAGACTAACTTATGCACTAACTATTATGTGATCATGGAAGATAATGTTCCACAGATTTGGAGGAACCAAAGGAAAGGTTCCTTCCTTGTAACAGAAAGGTTCCTTGGGTTAGTTTATCCAAGTTTGAAATTTTGATGATCCTATTGTTGAAAGTGTGCTAAGATGGCTCTTAGAATTAGTGATGAATACAACAAGCATGTAGGAAGCAAGTTTGGAACCTAAGGATTACTAAAAAATTCCAAAAATTCAAAGATTAAAAATTTGATATAAGGCTGGAGGAACCAAACGACAAAAAGGACGGAACCAAGTCTTTGGTTCCGCCATTTCCGTGGAGTCCCAGAATTGAGACAAAAAAGTATTTTCGAGGGCAAGACGTTTTCCAAATTTTCCGAAAATTCTTGGAACATAAACTTAAATATATATCTGATTAGGAAATGCATAAAATGGATATGGAAACACTCTTACCATTAGACTTTGACCGGGGGCTAGCGAAATTCACTATACTTAGTGAAAATTTCCATATTCTTGAAAATTTGACAACATCCCAAATGTTGTCCTCCTGCATATCTGTTAATACAAGACATTGTCCAAAGATAACAAAAGATCCTAGAGATACTAATATCCATGAAACACATTGTTTAACTACCACATTGTTCAAATTTCAAGTTGTGCCAAACACTCCTTAACAAAGGACATTTATCGATTCCCGAAACCCGTTCTAATTATACTTGGAACATATGCACCTAATTTGATGTGATAGATTAAAACCAAAAACACATATTCTAACACATGTTAGCATATATATCAAGCCGAGGATTATGAGCTTACCATAAATGGGAATTAAGCCAAATGTGGAAAACTGATAACAACAAAGTGTTATCGTCCAAACATGATACGGTTAGTTTACATGATCAATCAAAGATGAGTTTCTATCTTATAGCACGACACATTCATTAAACATCATTATAGAAGCATATATACCAAACACCATTTTACAAGAATACTACATTTTTAAAAATGTAGTGACTAATTTTGACGCTTGACCATATTTCAAGATACTTGATTAGTATTACTTAATTCTCATTCCTAAGTGAATTATGCAAAATAGTCACATAACATATGCAAAGAAGAATATCAAAGTCAGTAAGCAATACAAACACAAATTTTCAACTTAGTACACAAAATCTAGCAAATATCCTATTGTGTATAAACATTAAATCGAAAAACAATCAAATGAATATCATGACAAGATTGACACTCATGTATCACAAATGCAATCACAACTTTCAATAAGCAAACAACATATACGCATATAACTAAAACAAGTAGTCAGTTAGCATATCATAAAAAGAAATATACTTTTCGTCACTTTGCATTTAAATATGACGATGTATGCCAAGCTTGATTAGTTTCCTTTATATATATAAATATCACCAAATTCTTTTAGTTTCAAAAGAAATTATATCAATGTTCAAAGGATTTTAGCTTAAATTGCCTAACATAAAAGTTTGAGTTTCTACGTCAAAACCAAACTTAATATTTTGGACACACTATAGTATTTGGTTTAATCTTTTGACTTCAGATTAGATTTAGGCCATAACATCATTTTTAAAAGAAATTAGACACAATTCCCTTCAAATTGATAGGTGGCGCGACTCCTACGGACTTACGGTTAATTAGTTATGAATTTTTGAAGTTGGACAAAAACTGTTTACTGTACCGACGGATTTCAAGGAACCAAATAAAGGGTTCCGCCCTTTATAACGTTTGGTTCCGTGGCATCTGAGATAGATTCACCAAAACTCGTATTTTGACATAAAGAGAACATGTAGGACTTACTAGATTTGATAGTAAACATATAATACACTTATTTTACTTCATTTCTACTGATATAACTTATCTAATCATTTATGGAGGTGATTATTCAACTAAATTTTCAGTTATCCCAAACGCTCCTTTTAAAACGTATTTTTCGTAAATTAGCTCTAAGTACATAATTAGACACTTACAAATTCTTTTAAGAAATCTTCTCTTTTATTTTTCAAGGAAACCTTCAAGCTTGTATATAAAGTAACATTTAACAACAAAATTACTAAGTATATTTAGCGAAACATTTTTCATATTATATTCCGCTTCAATGGTAATTTGATACATGAATCGTACTCTATTTTAAAAACTATTTGTTTTGAAAATAAGAGCTACGAGGCACTGATACCAATTGTGAAAACGTAGAGGGGGGGGGGGTGAATACGTTACCATTTAAAATCTTTATTACTTGTTGTATCAAATATAGTATAAACCATTGTGTTTACAATAAATCAAGTTTCGCCATTATTAGTTTGGTTTGTTTTTCTTTTCTAAAAACATCCATATGAAAATTATCGATCAAGCTTGTTGTAATATGAAAAATGCCAATAATAGTCTGATGACTAATATAAAGCATATGGTATAACAAGTTGTCACACAAGCATAAACATCAAGCCACAACACAAACAATAATATAGTGCAAGTATAAAAGTAAAACAATGAGTAAAAGGAAAGAGCAAACCGAACATGAGGATTTATAGTGGTTCGGTCACGGATCTCCTTTCCGCCCTACTCCACTCCCCGAGTACCCAACTCGAGAGTTACTTCACTAGATCAACAAGCTCCCTTCTTGGCGGAGAAAACCTTACAATCGTCGCTTACACTTTTTCTGGTACAAAGCTAAATACCGGGTTCTTTTACAAGGGTACAACCACTCCCGCTAGTTCTTTTACAAGGATACAACAACTCCCGCTATGTTTTGTGGCCTAACATAGAAACCTTGTGTTTTATGGCACAAACACATAAACCATCTAATCTATAATAATAAGTACAATGATGATCCAAGACATAAATGTCTATAGGATATAAATGACTAATCTAAAAGAATTTCCATTGACAGAAAGCCTTCAATGGATGAAGATCACAAGTTCTCTAAGCTTGTTGTGATGAATCTTCATGTATGTTGATGCGCGGGATTGCGACCACGCACTAGGGTTTTACTTCTCAAGGGATCTTGAGAAGCTTACAATCCCCACCAGGCAGTGTACCTGACCGATGTAGTATAGTGTAGTGGAAAATACCGGGGGATCGATCATTCTCTAGGGGAATAGTGTCGTTAGGATAGAAAAACTACTCTAATAGGTCTAAGGGTGAGGGAAGATTCTTTTTGTATTTTTATATTTTTATGAGAGCAAGTAAAAATCTCGGTTTTGAAGGAGTGGGCGGAATTAGTTGCTAGTCAACTAACCCAAATAACTACTAATGCAAATAAAATAAAATAACAAGAAAATAAATGTTTGTGAAAACTATATGGAGAGAAGTGTGTTTACTTAAATTTCCTTACTCCCTAACTATCTTTTACCGATTGATTAGTGTGTATTAATTGCGTGGATGACGGATTGTATTCCTTGATAACGGTCGTGGGGGTCTGTACGGACTTCCCCAACTCTATAAGCTCCTACTTCACTCCTATGTCGAGCCGGCTAAGAAGCTCCTAACATGGGATCAATAGAATTCGCTCATGCATTAAATACAATCAAATAACCTTAGTACACCTTGGTTCATGTTTCTTAAGACGTTCAAGCATGTTACCAATTGGAAGTTTGCCAGTTTTCTTAAGCCTAACATCAATAAACATTCATCCAATACAATCAATAACACACCATTCAATCAATAATCAATAGCTAGGTTTCATTAGATCTAAGCAAACACAAAGAAAACCTAGCCTAGCATGTTAAACAAAAGACAAGAACAAGATAGAATCAAACAACACATAGACATATTGAATGATTAATTGATTACTTATCTTCAATGTAACACGGAAGATCTCAAGGTGAAAAACCTTGATAAAGCTGCTAAAATTCGTCTAGGGTTTCTCCCTAAAAAGTTCCACACTAATGACTAAAAATTATGAGAATATATATAGGAAAACAGATCTGACGGTGTCACGTTGTAGCCTTGACGCCGTCACCTCGCCGTGCTTAGGGTTTCTTGATGGCCTTCATGACGCCGTCCCCCTTTAATCCATTCTGGCTTATCAAGACTTGACGGCGTTACATCCAAGCTTGACGCCGTCAAGGGTACTATTCCAGCAGACTTTAGCACTTTGTCGAATTCTTCACTTTTATGCTCCAAAAATGTCCAAAATGCTTCCTTTTCTAGAATTTCTCTCCATAGTACCTAAAATGACAAAAGGAACGATTTAGGGAAATATTTGATCAAATAAATACGATTTAGGGCTTAAATGACCCCCAAAAAGCGGTACACTTTTTGCCTTATCAAATACCCTTACACTTGAGATTTGCTTGTCCTCAAGTTAATGCGCTTTTATTCTAATCAAAATACAAGTTAGGGGTCATTTAACACTAATATAAAAGTAATTACAACAAA